>CM062631.1:1032063-1179563 GCA_025617555.3 Puccinia polysora
AGGAGAGAGAGAGAGAGAGAGAGAGAGAAGAGAGAGAGAGAGAGAGAGAGAGAGAGAGAGAGAGAGAGAGAGAGAGAGAAGAGAGAGAGAGAGAGAGAGAGAGAGAGAGAGAGAAAGAGAGAGAGAGAGAGAGAGAGAGAGAGAGAGAGAGATGAAGTTCCTTTCCTTTCTGTATCCTTTGCTGCATCCATCCATCCATCCAATTAAATTCAATTTCCTACAACCCGGAGTTGAGAGTGAGGTATTTGAGGCCTCCCTGTCAACCCTAACCCAAGTACAAGTGCAATGGCAGGCCCAACAACAAATGTAAGAGAAACATCAAGCCCAGAACCCTAGCCTAACCCTAATCTTTTCCCTGCCCACTTACCCGTTACTTGAAACCAGTTTGTCATTCTCATGATGCCTCCCTCTGCTGCGCACTACTCAGAGCCCCCTGCTTGTCTGTATCTCCAAGCAAGCAGCGTGATTCCCTGCCGGCATGTGGGCCCACGCTTGTGCGCACCCAGCCTGCTCCTTTAGCCTTTCCAATACTGCAACCACCGGCAAGCCCGCCTACAATTAAAAACACCTGGTTTCTCCTTCTCATGAATTGGCCCTCCGCCGCGCCCTGCTCAGAGCCCTCCTCTTCTCCATATCGGCCCAGCGCACCACATGATTTCCTGCTTTGCAGGTTGGCCTGTGTTTGCGCGTGCCCTGCCAGCTCCTATAGCCTTTCCCATACCAAAACTACCCTCAATCCTGCCTACTGTTGCACACACCCGGTTTATCCTTCTCATGAAGAGGCCCTTCACTGCGCCCTAATTGGAGCCCCCTGCGTTGTCCATACCTGCGCGGTGCCCCGCATGATTTCCTGCCCGCCAGTTGGCCTGCGCTTGCGCACGCCCGCCCCACTCTATCCTCCTGAACTATCTTCCCGCAAACCTGGTTGGGCCAGCTCCATTCATGATTCTGCAATTTCCAAGTGAGCCAAAATGAGCAAGAAAACAGGGACACGTTTCCCAATGCAATAAAATATCACAACACCACAACGTAAACACAACAAAGAATGCAGAAATAAGGAAAGACTACCCCTTTTATTTTCAATTATTTTCATTGTGATGAATATTTGGTGGGGTAAATCCTATAATTAAAGCGCATTTAAAATTTTCATTCAATTATTGGATGTTAATATTAAGTTTTTCCAAAAGAAATTCAGAGAAACATTGATTCAAGAAGTGAAAAAAAACCTTGAGAAGAATATGCTATTTTGAAGTCTTTTTACGTTGGATTGATTTTTGGAGGCCAAGGATATAACCAAAAAATCTTTAAAAATTTTTTGAAGCTCTTCATCTGATTGATGAATATTGTGAGAGTTCAAAGTGCCAGAAAAAATGTAAGCCAAAAGCCAAAGGAATAGCTCCAAAAATGAGTTTTTTTTATGCATTTTTGTAATTTTTTACTGGATTTTTGAAGAGGTTTAAGTGGTCCCAAAATTATAAAACATGAGCCATGAGGGTTTGAGAAACATATCTAGAGGCCTTCCATGTTAGAATTTCAAAAAAAAAAGTTCTTGAAATGCCCCTGTAAACAAGGATTTGTCCGTGTATACTGGACGTCACAGGGAAGTAGTACCCCCATGAGTTTAAGGGAAGCACCCTTGAGAAGAATAATGCCCTACTATTTATTATGTATTATGTATTATTTATTTTTCTTATTTATTATTTATTATTTCTTATTTATTATTTCTTATTTATTATTTATTATTTATTATTTATTATTTATTATTTATTATTTATTATTTATTATTTATTATTTATTATTTATTATTTATTATTTATTATTTATTATTTATTATTTATTATTTATTATTTATTATTTATTATTTATTATTTATTATTTATTATTTATTATTTATTATTTATTATTTATTATTTATTATTTATTATTTATTATTTATTATTTATTATTTATTATTTATTATTTATTATTTATTATTTATTATTTATTATTTATTATTTATTATTTATTATTTATTATTTATTATTTATTATTTATTATTTATTATTTATTATTTATTATTTATTATTTATTATTTATTATTTATTATTTATTATTTATTATTTATTATTTATTATTTATTATTTATTATTTATTATTTATTATTTATTATTTATTATTTATTATTTATTATTTATTATTTATTATTTATTATTTATTATCTTTTATTTATTATTTATTATTTATTATTTATTATTTATTATTTATTATTTATTATTTATTATTTATTATTTATCATTTATTATTTATTATTTATTATTTATTATTTATTATTTATTATTTATTATTTATTATTTATTATTTATTATTTATTATTTATTATTTATTATGTATCATTTGTTATTTATTATCTATTATTTAGCACTTTAGGATCTTTCCTTGGAGACTTGATTATTTTTTTTATTTTCCCCTTTTTCTTTGTGTTAAAAGTTCTTTTCTATTTTTTTGAATTTTCATTAAATATATCCTAGTATTTTATTTATTTCTTTATTTTAAGAAAAGTATAGATATGTTCTAAAGTTCCAGGTTTTACAGGGTACCCTTGAGGCATTTTGTATTGGATGTCCCCCCAGTGAGAGTGTGTGAAATTCAGTTTCTGCATGGATACTTGCGAGGGGGGTGTTTGTGCAGTGGAATTTGGGGAATTTATTTTTCCCAGAAGGCACACCAGGCCCAATTTGGATTCTTTGCAAGAGGTAATGCACAGTCTTCTGTATTTGTTTCCAGTCCCAACATCATGATCATCATTGTTTCTGCAAAATACTACTACAAGAGATCAAGAAAAAAGAATATGTTCAAGTGGTGTTTTTAATCTGGGTGAAAAACCATTTGCTTCTTCTGGTCCCTTCATTTTTTCTATCATTCCTCCTATATGCTCCTATTTTCAGACCAATCACCGTGCAAATGCCAAAGTTGTGACTTGGTCTGATTTTCTCTTGTTTTTTTTATGCGGATCTTCAGCTCACTCAATGGTAGTGTACTGTAGGATCATTCAAATATGGTACATTCCAGCTTAAAAATTGGGCTCCTGGGGCCCAGAAAACCACTGCCTTAAGTCCAAATTTTTGCTTCAATCCAATTGCAATCCATCGAAATAGCCCATTGATCATCCCATCCTTACAATTTTGTTGCCAATTCCCAATCATGGTCCATCCTGTAGCTTTTTCTGATTTTTATCTTTTCCGCAGTCACCCTCCTTACATGGAATGGTATTAATACATACATAAGGTGTTTTATCAATTAGTAAGCCACATATGTTTTCTTCCATTCCTGTATTCTCCTTTCTTCCTTTTTTTATTCATTTCTTTATTAAGTACTACATTATTTTTCTTGAGGTTTAGCCCTTTTCAAGTTGAAGTTCCCCCATTTCAATTGGCCATGGTACCAACAACTTTTTGCAAAGTTAAATTTTATTCAATCAAAAAACTTGGGGCTTGGGGTAATTTTGGGTGGTGCACTGGAGGCAGTAGATGGCGGAAATCAATGGTGATATTTAATATGATTTGCAATTTATTTATTTACTGTTTTTTTTGCTGTTTTTTTAAATTTTTCTGTATTTATTTTTTTCTCCTTCCTTGCAAAGGATTCAGGTTTTTCTCATTATGTATTTGCTTCCAATTCCAACCCATTGCCACACTAACTCCAAAGTCTTTGCTTGCAGTATTTTTCACATAGCTCAATATTGGTGGTGCAATCTGGTTGGACGCCAGATAATAAAATCTGGTATCCCAGGTTTGGTGTTCTATTTGATTGATTTATAAATTTCTTTGTTTTTTGATTCAATCTTGTTTTTTTATTCCTTTTCTTTAGTGTGGGTTACAAGCACCTGAAATTAGAATTAAAAAAACCCAAGCACAAAAAGGCTCCAATTGTGTTTTTCTGAAATAGGAGTGTGAAGAGGAGTACTTGATTTTGGACGCAGTCTGGGGTTTTTTTTGAATTTTTATTATTATTATTTTTCAATTGATCAATTTTTTGTTTGTTTGTTCTAATTACATATGTAATATAATTTTGAAACCTATTGATCAATTTAAGCTGTGAATAGTATGGATTAATCATCCATAGGGGTTTGACCCCAAGCTTGTCAGTCCATTTAATACTGACACCTAACTCATTTTAACCTCAGCAAGCTCATTCTAACCCTCAGTTCTAATCTACTTTCCAAGGATCTTCAACATCAGGGCTAAGGAGAATTCTATCAAAATATCTCCAGTAACTATATATTCTCGGTATCTTCATGCAATACATATCTACATATAGTCCAACCTCATACAAAATGAATATAAAATCCATAGGCTTGCAATTACTTAATCTCCCAGGTAAGCACATCATCTAAACTAATTGACTCTGTCTAACACACGCTTCATCATGTTTTATCCTTTGGGAATCCTTATTTACATCCTCTTGCAGGATGTATGCTATACTGTCTCTGCTTAGTAAATAGTTTCATCACCTTCATGTACACTGTACATCCTTCAACTATAAACTCCCACATGTGAAAGCCCATTCCTGTAGGCTTACTTCAATTTAGAAGCATCCTATCTCAATGTGGTAGCATACCTGATCAGCCCTTTCTGTTACCTATACTACTCCCTTCTCATTACATGTTTAGTCTGAGCCCCAACAGACTTTACCTCTGTTTTATTTCCAGCTGTTGTCTATCTTAACTGGCCTCCTCTTACACCTTACTGATTGTTCCCCAAGAAATCAGTTTACTACTTCTTTAGAGGAATTTATCCCAGAAATTGTCATCACCACCTTACCTTCAATTAACTACTACTATTCTCCTTGTAGCATCCCCCAGTAAACTTTCCGCCAAGGTTCCTGGGAGGATATTCCCCTTGCGCCAAGCCCTGATTGCATTTCAGCAGCAATTTTGAGATTAAACTGATTTCTTCCCCAATAATATTACCTTCACCCACCATTAATCCTCACCTTATTTACTGCAAAAAATCTTGCTATTGATTTGTGGATTTTTTTTTTGATTTTCTATCCACCCCCAATTTTGATTTGGCTATTGAATTTGTGGTCATTTCAGTTAATCTCTTATCTTTTCAAAACCTCTTTCATACTCCAAACTTCCAACATCTTAAACCCTGCTTCAACTTTTTGAAATTTTACTTTGATCCTTCAATGCCTTGATTCAATACTTTGAAGGTTTGAAACTTTGATGCTTTGATGCAAACTTTAATGCTTTAATCCAAGCTTTACTTCAATAATTTGATGCTGTAATTCAAAATCTTTATTAGATTCATATTCAATCAATTTTTTGTATTATTTCTTGAATTGATTTTTTTTTCTTTGGTCAAGAGCATTTTTGGCTCACTCCTTGCTTGTTAGCAATAAGAATACCTTCAAAAAGTGCACTCTTTTCTCACGTTTATAGCACAGCTGTCCGCCGTAGCTCCAGAAGATGGGGTAAAACTGAAACTACTGACCCCTATACTTCAATAGCTGGTGGAACAGGGAGAAAATTTTCAGATTTACCACCATGAGTGGCAGCCAACTCTACTCCCATGGATACTGGATTGTTGGAACCTATCACCCAGGCTTCCATTTCCACTATTATCTCCCTCTAACAATTTTGTAATTTTCAGAGTTAATGGACAGTTCCAAGTACCAGGTTACCATGGTCTGGTCTCTCCTGCCTACAATTCAAGCTTGGTTCCAATTCCAGAAGAAGATGATGAAGATGATGACTCACGATTTGCTTCCAGAATCTTGAGTGGCTTGGATTTGCCATCACAGGAGGGTAATACTAGTCCAACTTCTAATGCCACAGCAATCCCATCAACTTCCAAAGCTTTTAGTTCTCCTTCCACTTCTCAGGTCCCTTCTACTGAAGTTGCTCTGCTGGCAATTCTTCAGCAAATGACCACTGCAATGGCTCACCTCTCCAAAACCTCTGACAAACAACCCTCTTTTAATTTCAAATCTTGATCAATTAATGCCCCAGAAATATTTGTTGGGAAAAACCCAAACAAGCTTAGACCTTTCCATCAAGCTTGTTAAATTATCTTTGCTAATGATGACAGGGTGCTTGCTAATGAAACAAAAAAAATTTTCTTTACATTCTCTTACCCCTCAGGAAACACTAGTCAATTGATAAAACACCATCTTTCTCAAATTAGTAATCATGAGGAAGAATTCTTATTTAACTCTTGTTTTTTGTTAAACCAGCAGCTCCCCACCCTTTTGGGGGATTTTCTGTATATCCAAAATTTTTAGAATCAGTTAACTCTCCTCAAGATGAGAGAAACAGGTTGTGCAACCAACTTTATCACCAAATTCAGGACCCTCATGACTAAGTCCTCTGGGTGGGGTGATAAAGCTCTTTCCTTTCATTTTAGACAGGGACTTCCATCAAGATTTTTGGAACACCTAGCTGGATATGACAGAACTCAGGAAACAATGCATGACCTAATGGAAATTGTTCTTAAATAAAATCATTCCCCATTAAACAATGAGGTAGAAGTCCCTCAGCTCCCATCAGATTCCAAGACCTGGACCCAGTTCCTCAAATTCACCAAGAACTCAGGAACCCAGCCTCAAAGGTATATTCAAGGGGAAAGCAAAAGCTCCCTCTGTTTATTCTGCTCCAAGTTACTTGCCCAATCTTTATATGGATGAGGATGGACACCTTAATACTGATAAAAAAGCTAGAAAATAAAAAGATTTTTTGTGTAACTATTGTGGAGGTTCTCACAAATTTAACCTCTGCAGAAAACATCCAGAATTCATACCTGTCCAAAAGCCTAACCCAGCTAGGCCTAAAGAGGGAAAAGGGTAGGTGATGGAAATGTGGTGATGCATGACCATTGCCCCTCCTAAACTCAAGTGCATACTTTGGAAAGGAAAGCATCTGAATCCCCTAATGAAGACTTATTTTACATTTTTTTCTCAATAATCAGGCCTACAGTGTACTCATTGACTCAGGAGCAACTTAATCTTTCATTCCCAAATCTATGGTTTCTAAATTTTCTTTTACTCCTCAACCTCTGAACACTGCTATCTTTTTCTTTACCTTTAGCCCTTCCAACTCTCCATCCCAGGAAACCACTCATAATGTTTCCTTCAAATTCTTCTTGCATTCCTTTCAAAACATAGAATGGGATTTTTTAGCTGTTGATACTGCTCCAAGTGAAGATAATATTCTGGTTAATGAATTCCTTCATTTCTGGAATCCTGAGGTAAATTTGAAATTGGGATTGATCACCTCAAGGCACCAACCAACTTTGGATTGTTCCCCTTCTGTCAAAATCTATTTGGCCACTACTTAACTTCCGCCAGTTAACCTGCAGATAACTGATACTTTTCTGTTTTCAGAATCTATTCAACCACAACAATTTCCTTTTATTTCAATATCTTTCTCTTTGAATGCAATATTCTTTTAAAATTCTCTGAAATTCTTGGAGGATATAGAGGATTATCTGTCCATTCAAATTTTGTGTATGATTATTTCAACTTCTGACTCTGGCCAAAAGCAGACTCCTAAAGAAGGTCTGGATGAATATGGGGAAACTTAAGAAATTTAAAATGTGATGGAGAGAGTTCCAGAAGAATAACAATCCAGATTAGATTATTTTTCAGGTTAAAGGTGGTAAACTACCTCCTCTATGTGCTTAAAATAACCATATTAAATTGGAAGGCCCCTTTCCTCCATTTGGGCTTATCTACTTGCTCAGTTACCATGAGAAGGAGGATCTAGAAGCCTATATAGCAGAAAATATAGAGTAATTTGCCCAAGAACCTCAAAAACTGGTGCTCTTTTTCTCTTTGTGAAAAAGATGGATGGTGGTTTTCAATTGTTTTTTGACTATTGAAAGCTTAACGCGGTTACTTGAAAGAATTGGTAACCTATTCCTCCCATAACTCACTTATTAAAAATCTTTTCCAGTACAAATATTTTATCTAAAATTTACCTCAGAAGTGATCATGATCCCATTTGAATTAAAGATGGGGATGAAAATCTTACAGAATTCAGGACCAAGTTTGGAGGTTTTGAATATTTGTTTATACCATATGGATTGACCAAAGCTCCTGCCTTTTTTCAGTGTCTTGTTAATGACATTGTTTCAGACCTCCTTACCATCTGTGTTGTAGTATACCTTGATGATATTCTTATTTTTCAAAAAAAAAAACTTAAAAGAAAAAGCAGCCCATGTGTGTGAAGTTTTGAACAGACTTTGGAAGAAATAATTATATGCAAAAGCTTCTAAATGTGAATCTCATGCCTGCTCAGTGGATTACTTAGGTAAGGTTATCTCTAGGAACAATATATAAATGGAAAATTACAAGTTCAAGAGATCTTGGATTGGTAAGCACCAACAAACAAAAATTACTTGCAGAAACTTTTGGTTTTTTCCAATTTTTTTCACAGGTTTATCATTAACTATTCTAGGAAGGTCTATCTTCCGACTTCTCCCACTGGCTAAGACCCTTTGCAGAATTTTTATGAGCCTCAAAAAGGCCTTGACCAATTCTCCTATCCTAAAAAATTTTGATTTTTCCTTAAAAAACTTTATGGAGACTTATGCTAGTTACTATGCCCTAGGGGCTGTGTTCACCCAAGTCTCTCCTGATGGGTCCAAGCACCCAATTTTTTTTGAAAGCAGAAAATTGGGTAGTGCTGAAATGAACTACAAAATACATAATAAGGAGCTATCAGCAATTGTATGGGCTATCAATATCTGGAGAGCTTAGCTCCTCAGTCTTTCCTCTCCCTCTAAATTTCTCACTGATCATTTATCTTTGAAATATTTCATGACCTCTAAAGTCTTGGATTGTATCCAAGCCTAATGAGCTGAGTTCTTTTCCAAATTGGAATTTTCCATAGTATATAGACCTGGAAAGCACTCTACAGTGAGTGATATCTTGTCACATCATGATAATTTTTACCCCAAGGGGGAGGATGGCCTATGCAGAAAATAACCCAGGAAGTATCAAAAAACTGTTGAAAACGACTGACTTTGAACCTTCTAGCAGTTTCTTTATCTCCACAAAAAAAATTTGATGGACACTTGGACAACTTAACTAAATCCCAAATATCCAACAAATCAACCCAACAGATTATTCAGAAGCTACATAAAAAGGAAAAATTAAAGAGTTACCTTCTAGAGCCAGACACTGGCCTTCTTATCTTTCATAATAGAATAGCAATCCCCAAGGAAAATAAAAAACTCCAACTTGAGATTTTTCAAAAATAAAATTACTCCCCACTCCTGGTTACCCTGTAAACAACAGGAGAATTGATCTAGTCACAAGAGACTTCCATTGGGAAAATATGACTTCCTTTAGTTAGTTGATTGTTTTGAAAAAATTTATATTTTTATTGAAACCAGAATTGATATCTTCTATGTGGAGTTAGCCAACCTGCTAATCTCTAATGTCTTTGCTAAAAATGGAATACCAACTGATATTTTCAGCTACAAAGAATCTTTATTTTTTTTTCTTGCTTTTGGGATAATTTCTGTGAAAAATTACAGATAAAATCAAAATCTCTCCACATCTTAACACCCTGAAACATGGGGTCAGACGGAATGGGTAAATTAGATCCTAGAACAATTTATCAGGATGTATGTCAGTTACCACCAAGATGACTGGGATACCTGGATCCCTCTTGATGAATTTGCGTACAAAAACCCACCAATCTTCTACTAATGAATCTACTTTTTTCACCATTTACGGACAACATTCCAACTTTGAAAGCCTACATGTATTGGAAAACCAACCCTCCAGCCACTATATGACTCAGATTTACCAAAATCAGAACCAACTAGGAGTTGAATTGGAAAATTCAATTAAAACCTATAAGAGATATGCTTACCATAATAGGAGTGAATGTCATGACTCATTTGCCGTTGGAAACCAATTTGGGCTTTCTTCTAAAAATATCAAAACTAACTGTCCAACACATAATCTCTCAGAGAAATTTTTATGCCCTTTTTTGATTTCAGAAAAGATTTGAAAAATTATTTTCAAGCTTCAACTCCCTTCCAAATGGTCCACTATTCATCCAGTTTTCCAACCCTCCCTACTTAAACCTTACCAGGACAACTCTTGATCTTACAGAAACCAACCACCAACCAAACCAGCCAAAATAGATGGGGAAAAACAATGAGAATTGTCTCATATATTGGATTTCAACATAAAGAGGGGGAACTCAATATATCTGGTTGAGTGGAAAGGCTTTCAAGACAATGTCTTGTTGATTAAGAAGGCTTTCAAGACAATGAGGAACACAAAATTTCTGAGCCTCACTCCAATCTTACCAACTGCTGTGCCTTAAGTCTAGATTTACATACACTCTACACTTTCAAACCAAAAGATTCTTAAAATAAAAAAAATATATTGAATTTACTTCTTCCTTCTTGTATCTTCTATGTTCAACAAAAAAAAAGAGTGTTTCCAAATTATATCGATAAATCTTTGGAAAAAATATACATACATACATGTGTAATAATTGCATGAAAAAAAATATACATATATGATATGGGTGTGAAAAACTCTGCAAACTCTTCTTTGAGTCGTGTACGCGGCTCAATGAGCCGTGTGGCACCCTACACGAATCAAATCAGCCATGTGGCACCCTAAAAGACTCAAATGAGCCGTGTGGCATGCTACACGGCTCAAATGAGCGATGTGGCATGCTACCAGCTCAAATGGGCCTTGTGGCATGCTACACGACTCAAATGGGCTGTGTGGCATGCTACACGTTCAATTTGAGTTTTACAGGACACTAAAAAACTAAAATAAAGTTGTGTAGCCTCCACCAAATCATAAAGAATGAATAATAAATAATAAATAATAAATAATAAATAATAAATAATAAATCATAAATCATAAATAATAAATCATAAATCATAAATAAAAAATAATAAACAATAAACAATAAATGATAAATGATAAATAATAAATAATACATAATAAATAATAAATAATAAATAATAAATAATAAATAATAAATAATAAATAATAAATAATAAATAATAAATAATAAATAATAAATAATAAATAATAAATAATAAATAATAAATAATAAATAATAAATAATAAATAATAAATAATAAATAATGAATAATAAAAAATAAATAATAAATAAGAAATAAGAAATAATAAATAATAAATAATAAATAATAAATAATAAATAATAAATAATAAATAATAAATAATAAATAATAAATAATAAATAATAAATAATAAATAACAAAGAATAAATAATAAATAATAAATAATAAATAATAAATAATAAATAATAAATAATAAATAATAAATAATAAATAATAAATAATAAATAATAAATAATAAATAATAAATAAAAAATAATAAATAATAAATAATAAATAATAAATAATAAATAATAAATAATAAATAATGAATAATGAATAATAAATAATAAATAATAAATAATAAATAATAAATAATAAATAATAAATAATAAATAATAAATAATAAATAATAAATAATAAATAATAAATAATAAATAATAAATAATAAATAATAAATAATAAATAATAAATAATAAATAATAAATAATAAATAATGAATAATAAATAATAAATAATAAATAATAAATAATAAATAATAAATAATAAATAATAAATAATAAATAATAAATAATAAATAATAAATAATTAATAATTAATAATAAATAATAAATAATAAATAATAAATAATAAATAATAAATAATAAATAATAAATAATTAATAATAAATAATAATTAATAATTAATAATTAATGGATAATAAATAATAAATAATAAATAATAAATAATAAATAATAAATAATAAATAATAAATAATAAATAATAAATAATAAATAATAAATAATAAATAATAAATAATAAATAATAAATAATAAATAATAAATAATAAATAATAAATAATAAATAATAAATAATAAATAATAAATAATAAATAATAAATAATAAATAATAAATAATAAATAATAAATAATAAATAATAAATAATAAATAATAAATAATAAATAATAAATAATAAATAATAAATAATAAATAATAAATAATAAATAATAAATAATAAATAATAAATAATAAATAATAAATAATAAATAATAAATAATGAATAATAAATAATAAATAATAAATAATAAATAATAAATAATAAATAATAAATAATAAATAATTAATAATTAATAATAAATAATAAATAATAAATAATAAATAATAAATAATAAATAATAAATAATAAATAATAAATAATAAATAATAAATAATAAATAATAAATAATTAATAATAAATAATAATTAATAATTAATAATTAATGGATAATAAATAATAAATAATAAATAATAAATAATAAATAATAAATAATAAATAATAAATAATAAATAATAAATAATAAATAATAAATAATAAATAAAGAATTAAAAATAAAAAATAATAAATAATAAATAATAAATAATAAATAATAAATAATAAATAATAAATAATAAATAATAAATAATAAATAATAAATAATAAATAATAAATAATAAATAATTAATAATAAATAATAATTAATAATTAATAATTAATGGATAATAAATAATAAATAATAAATAATAAATAATAAATAATAAATAATAAATAATAAATAATAAATAATAAATAATAAATAATAAATAATAAATAATAAATAATAAATAATAAATAATAAATAATAAATAATAAATAATAAATAATAAATAATAAATAATAAATAATAAATAATAAATAATAAATAATAAATAATAAATAATAAATAATAAATAATAAATAATAAATAATAAATAATAAATAATAAATAATAAATAATAAATAATAAATAATAAATAATAAATAATAAATAATAAATAATAAATAATAAATAATAAATAATAAATAATAAATAATAAATAATAAATAATAAATAATAAATAATAAATAATGAATAATAAATAATAAATAATAAATAATAAATAATAAATAATAAATAATAAATAATAAATAATAAATAATAAATAATAAATAATAAATAATTAATAATTAATAATAAATAATAAATAATAAAAAATAAATAATAAATAATAAATAATAAATAATAAATAATAAATAATAAATAATAAATAATAAATAATTAATAATAAATAATAATTAATAATTAATAATTAATGGATAATAAATAATAAATAATAAATAATAAATAATAAATAATAAATAATAAATAATAAATAATAAATAATAAATAATAAATAATAAATAATAAATAAAGAATTAAAAATAAAAAATAATAAATAATAAATAATAAATAATAAATAATAAATAATAAATAATAAATAATAAATAATAAATAATAAATAATAAATAATAAATAATAAATAATAAATAATAAATAATAAATAATAAATAATAAATAATAAATAATAAATAATAAATAATAAATAATAAATAATAAATAATAAATAATAAATAATAAATAATAAATAATAAATAATAAATAATAAATAATAAATAATAAATAATAAATAATAAATAATAAATAATAAATAATAAATAATAAATAATAAATAATACATAATAAATAATAAATAATAAATAATAAATAATAAATAATAAATAATAAATAATAAATAATAAATAATAAATAATAAATAATAAATAATAAATAATAAATAATAAATAATAAATAATAAATAATAAATAATAAATAATAAATAATAAATAATAAATAATAAATAATAAATAATAAATAATAAATAATAAATAATAAATAATAAATAATAAATAATAAATAATAAATAATAAATAATAAATAATAAATAATAAATAATAAATAATAAATAATAAATAATAAATAATAAATAATAAATAATAAATAATAAATCATAAATAATAAATAATAAATAATGAATAATAAATAATAAAATAATTAAAAATAAACAATAAATAATAAATAATAAATAATAATAAATAATTAGTTATGAATTATAAATTATATGGAGTACTGTATGGCCCCGACGCATTGAGGGGCCCTACACGAATTCGACAGGCCATGTGGGGCCATGTACACGACTTGCACATGCCTGGAGCAGTATAAACAGATCCCACACGGCTTAATCCGTGAATCTAACATCACCCATATGATATTTGTATGAAAAAATGTACGTACAAAATAATTGAATGAAAAAGATATATAGCAGTCCTTGATTATCTTAACTCAACTTATTCTTCATAGTATCAAAAATTTTATATCAATCAAAAAAAAAAGATAATAAAATAAAATGAAGGCCAATTTTAAATTCGCAACCCATCTGAGTCACAAATGGCCATCCGTGTTGTTATAATATATGTTTCTTTTATCATTTTTTTTAATTTTTTCATCTATTATTTCTGTTTTTGATTTAAATAAAAAAATAAATTAAATTAAAAACACAAATATATAAAAAAATATAAATTTATAAATAAATATAAATAAATAAATATAAATAAATAATATGAAATAAATAAATACAGAAATAAAGAAATATATAAATAAATAAATAATTTTATTATTGATTCATTTAAGTTAAAATATAAATATAAAAACAAATATAAATAAATATAAATAAATATAAATAAATATAAATAAATATAAATAAATATAAATAAATATAAATAAATATAAATAAATATAAATAAATATAAATAAATATAAATAAATATAAATAAATATAAATAAATATAAATAAATATAAATAAATATAAATAAATATAAATAAATATAAATAAATATAAATAAATATAAATAAATATAAATAAATATAAATAAATATAAATAAATATAAATAAATATAAATAAATATAAATAAATATAAATAAATATAAATAAATGGAGGTTGATGATAAATTCACAACTCCCCGCCATGTGGTAGTCTTGATGGGCCCTAAATGGCCCAATGGATGCGCCGGGGCCCATACAAGCGCCCAAACCGCGCGTGCGGGTATTTTGGACGCATATACATGCACCCAAGGGGCCATCTCAAACACGCGCCACCCCTGGGAGTCCATATACCCCCCATAAATGGCAGACTTAAGCTGTTTTGAGGGGTGTATGGCCCCGTATGGCCTTCTCGGGGGTTGTGACCATATTTTTGGGCCCCCCTGGACCACATTTGGGTTTTATCAACCCAAATTTGGGATCAACACATCCTATGTGGGACTGTTGGTACACATCTAGCAATCATAAAGCAACAGTAAGATGAAATTAAAGTAAAATTAAAGTTACACTATAGGAAAGTGCAAATAAACATCCCACAAAATTAATCTTTCTCAACTTGAAAGTGAAAAAAGTGTTGTTCAATGGAAATTTTCATCAAGAACTGAAGTAGAATTACATTTTCTTGTATTATGGGAACAGTGGCAAGCCCTCCCTTTAAAATGGACGCGTTCAAGGACTAAATTAGTGCAATGAATAAAGCTGCAGAAGGAAAGGATGCGGTTAATGAAACATTGGAAGCCCAAATTGCATCCTCATCAAGGGTTAAAATTGAGGAATAAAGTTTTTCAGAAATTGCAATGACCTGTGGTGGTGAGTAAAATTTTATTTTACTGGTCTTTTCATTATTTAATTTGATTGAGATTGGAAACTGATGGAGTGCATGCAATCAATATAAAAAAGTAAATATGACAGACCACTTCACCCACCTCCTGTGAGAGCTTTTCCTACTAGGGAAGAGGCAAAAACATATTTTCAAACATGGGCAATGAGGCATTGTTACGCTTTAATATTTTTCAACTCAAATCATGACTAATATCTGGATTTAGCTGGTTATAGACATGGTTTGTACTCTAGGCAATTTATTGCCAAACGGTCAAGGAAAAAACTCACAAGGAAGGTTGGTTTCAAGTTTTTAATCCATTCAAGTTGCACAAAGCAGGACCCCTTGTGAAATATCTCCTACAAGAATGATCACCATAACCATGACCCATCCCCAAAACCCCCAGTCCAGCATCACTTGAGGAGAATCTCTGGGGAATCCCTAGAAAATCTAAAAGAAGGCTTGAATGATGGGATTAATACACTTCAACTCAAAAGAAAATTGAGACAGATCAATGGCTGCAAATATGTTGATGACCAAAAAATTTATAACACTAAGCTTAAGGTAGCGCTAGAAGAACCAAAGGGGAAAATTGTTATGGAGGTCCTCTTTGAACAACTTGGTAATTCAGGTTGGGTTCATAAAGCAAAATTCAGTGGAGAGGTTCACTTGGAGGGTTATTCTTGGCTCACCCAGAGTCATTCAAGCTTTTCAAGAAATTCCATCATATAGCTATGATGGATTGTACTTATAAGACAAATAATTACACGATCCCCCTATTGCACATTGTCGGAATTACTTCCAACCAGCAAACTTTCACAAAAGCTCTTGTTTGAGGAACAGGAGAAACGTTTGAGTTCTACAGTTGGTCTCTAAATGCAATAAAGGATTTGGCTTATTATCCTGAGAGACTTCTCAAAGTCTTTGTGATGGGCCATAAAAGAGTTTTGATCTGTGCTCTAGAAAAATTTTTCCCTGAGTCAACAAGACAGTGCTGTCAATTTCATTTGTCTAAAAACATACAAGCAAACTGTAAAGTGTGCTTCAATAATCACTTGAAGGGTGGCAAAGCTTCATGTCTCTGTGGGCTAAGTATGGGGCCTCAAAAACAAAGGAGGAGGCAGAGGTCAATCATGTGGCACTTAGAGTAAGTTCAAAATCACAGCCTCTACTTTTAATCTTCCTTGTTTTGGGTTGCTTAATTTATGAATTTTTCAAAGTGTTTTTTGACAGACTGTGAGGATGTACTTGAGTATATGGATCATAATATCTTCTGTATCAAAGAGAAGTTTATAACAGCTTGGACTTGCAAAAACCAAGACTTTGGAAATAAAACAATTTCACAGGTTGAAGAAGCCCATGCTACTCTCAAAAAATTCCTTGCAAACTTGTAAGGAAACATGTTGGATGTTTGGAGAAACCTAGAGGGAAAAGTTTAAAATTAAATTGAATTGGTTCAGGCTGTGCTTCACAGCTCTCAAATAAAGATTGGAATATTTCTTCCTACTGAAATGTTACCATTGTGATACAAGGTTTCTTTAAAATCAATCAAACTTGTTGGGGAAGAATTAGAGAAGTTAAAGCGGAACCATGATGGGAAAGTGTGCACCAAGTCATACTCAATGATTATGGGTTTGCCCTGTTTGCACTAAATAAGTGAAATACTAGTGTCAAGAGGCTCTGTTGTGCCTGAAGATGTTCATACTCAGTTGAGGTTGAATTATCACCCTTGCAGTTCTAGTTCTGTAAGTTGGTTTAATTTGGATTTTTCAAATTATTTTGTGATTAATGCTTTTTGAATGATGATTCCTACTTGACTAATATTTGTCCATTTGAATTTTTGAAGGTCAATGTTTATGAACTGCTCAACAATTCTCAGTTACATTAGAAGCTCAATGCTATGATCTTGAATCATCCTGATCAAGATTATTGCAGGCTGTTGAAGCAATTGATGAAGTAGACGGCCAATTATCAATCAAAGCCAAGAATTCAACCTGAAGTCTTGCAATTGATCAGAGGACTTCAAAAATTAAAAGATAACCACCAAGATCCTGCTTGATTTGAACACATTGAAAAGGAACTTAATCAGTCAAAGAGAAGTAGAAGGGCACCAAAGAAGAAAATATAAATAATTGTAAGTCTTTTCTTTTGTGAAAGGTTCATTTTTTTTAGGTTTAATGAACTGATTGTGAATTTTTCATAGTCCAACTCAGGCTCTTCATGTGAATTTCAAAGTTCATTTGAAGAAACTGAAGTTTTATCAGGTTCAGTGCTGTTGGAATACAATTACTTTTTGAAGTATTAAGAACAAGAAATTGATGATTCAAACAGAAGCTCATCATTGGTGAGTGTTGAATCCTTAAATTAGTTTAGAATTTGGGCTAAAAACATTTTTATTTTAGGAAGTGAATTACCTCAATCAAATACCCAAGAACTTGCATCAGTCCTTGGGTGGGGTTTGGGATCTGGTTGGTGATGGAAATTTTGGTTTTAGAGTCATTGCTAAATCACTTGGGTATGATGAGGATGGATGGTTCAAATTTTGGAAAGAAATGGTTGAAACATTGAGGAGAAGAAAAATGTGCTATCCTAAGATCCTTGGTGGGAGTAAAGACGTTGAAAAGATAGAAAAAATACTTGATGTCAATGAAATCAATGAAATGATTCCATCTTAAAAATGGCTTTCAAATTTGGATATGGGACAAATAATAGCTGATACTTATGAAAGACCAATATGTTTCATTTCATTGGATTCATGTTTTACTTTTACTCCTATGAAAGTGGGTGTAAAAGAACAATCAGATCCTATGTTTATTTGTTTCATTAACAATAACCATTGAGTGAAGCTTGAAATAAAGGTAGATGTAATTCCAATCCCGCCCATAGTTTCCCAACTCCATTACTTGGTTTTTGAAAAGGAAGCATATTGGGTAGATCAACTCAAAGAGAAACTTGAGTTGTATTCTAACTTATAGATTAACTTTATCATTTTGGTTTGGGTTCTGGTCCTGATCTTTAAATTCCATTGATATAAAGGGTTATCACCTTTTGAACGTCATTATGTTGAGTTTTTTGATTTGACATCATTATGATGAGTGCTTGGAATGAGATTTTAATGGTAAGTCAGTTCAACTTGTGTTGGGACAATCCAAATGTAAGCTTAAATTGTTGTTAAGCTTTTTATGGGATCAGCTTAACACAGGTTGAACTTGTTTTTTTTATGTATTTTTACTGTAGGGCTGGTGAAAATACTTTTTTTTTGGCACTTTTACTTGAGGGCTGGTCAAAAGACTTCTTGTATTATTTGGCTGTTCAAAAGACTTGTATTTTTTTGCACTTATACTTTAGGGCTTTTCAAAAGACTTTTTTTATTTTTTGGCTTACTTTAGGGCCATTCAAGATGGAAGGCAACTGGTTGGTTGTCTTCAGTTTTTTATGTTTTTTATTTTTCTTTATTTATTATTACTTTTTACTTTTTACTTTTTTCTTTTTAGCTTTTTTTGTTTTTTTTTTGGGCCACCAGACTTTTAGTTGTGCCACATGGCTACACGACTCCATTTGAGCTGTGTGAGGCTCTACACATCTCATATGTATTTGTGCCGACACCACCCAGAAGTTCAGGGACGCGTTCCGTACAGCCCAACCGCACTAAAGCCGTGTGGGTCTCTACATGGCTCAAATGTAGCTGTGTAGCCATGCCACATGGCCAAAATAAATTGTGAACACAGCTTATTTGAGCCATGAATTTATAATCACTCATAAATGAAATAAAAGTAAATTAAATAATTAAAATAAAATAAATTAATTAATTAAAATAATATATATATATGTATATATATATATATATATATATAATGAAAAAGATAAAATCCATTCTTTTTTTGCCATTCACTACCCAAAATTGGTTGAAAATTATGCCACACAACCCCTTTTAGGTAGCAAACGGGGTTTGTAAGGTTGAAAATTTAAAATTGGCCTAAAATAAAACCTCCTAAATATTTTCAGAAATAAGCTCTTCCAAATATTTTAGCGTATAAATTCAAGCATTAACTAGTTTCAACTTTCTAGATTCATAAGAATTAGGCACTCTTACAGAAGGACCTAATTTATAATTAATAAGCCAAAATATCAGAAAAACTTTTCTTTATTTCCATACTTCTTTTCTTTCTAGCCTCAAAAATTCCCAACTTCTCCTTCCTAATTTCAGAAACCGATCCATTTTTCAATCCTCCCTGCAAATTAGAGTTTAAAGATCTAGAATTTTTTCTAGAAATCTTCAAATATTGATTGAAATGCTCTTAATTCAAAAGTTGATCTTCTCTGATCCTAAACTGAATAGCACTAGTCTCCATCATTGCCTATAACCCTTCTCCATTCTACAATTCCTCCAACCATTCCTCTGAAGCATTCCTTCTATCAAAACTACCTTCTTCCCTTATTCTTCCTCCAATAAATTTCTTGTTATTTCTTCTTTCTTCAACAAACTTCATCCTCAATTGCGACTCCTTCATCCTCTTCCTAAGATCTTCTATTTCTAAGGTTTCACGCTTAAAGTTTAAGGGTTATTGTCTTCATCACTTTGACATATCCTTTCCTCACTACCATCTACCTCAGTCCATAAGCGTGAAAAAAATAAAGCACAAAATCAATGGTGCCTTCCCCTTAAAACCTCCGGCTGGAGTAACAACCTTCTAATCTTTGAAAATGACTCAGTATATACTTGCAAATCTTGCAGTTAAATCTGTAACAGTCAACCATCCATTCAAGCTTTGCTCTTCTACCATGGGTATCATCAGCCCTTGGACTTCCATTCTTGGTCACTCATTCACACTAGTTTGCACCAATGCCTAGATACCCACATCAACTGTATAGTTTTCAAATAGACTAGTCCCTTACCCTGCATAAACTATACCTTTTCATTTTAATTTTATTCACATGTCATTCCTTACTGTCTCATCCATTCCACCCTTGTATGCTCAGATTCTATTGTCTTGCACCTATACTACAACCTTGAAAATAACTGTATCTTTATTTAATTTCCCATTTTGTTCCTGTTCTTTGTTTCCCCATTGCCTCTTAATTGTAGCTGGCCATCCATCAGGTTTTATCTATTCAATTTTTGTATTACCTCATAAAGGCTGTGTTTCCTGCCCAAAGATTGTATTCTCAGTTAGTTAATTTCATCTTTTCTTGAATTTTGCTAAATCCAGTAATCAAATTGGTCTTGGATATAGTTTCCTTCAATTGGAACGCCTCCCTCTCCCTGCTGTTTTCTGAGTCACCAAATCATAATTTCACACTTTGCAGTTAGCCTTGCTACCTTGCATTTTCCCTTGCACTCAGTTTCTTCCTTTGCGCTCACAATAATTTAAGATTGCCCTATAGTACTTCAGGTGGTCATGTGACAGTAAACTAACTAAATTTACTCCTCTATTGTATTTTTCCAACCTATAATAGTTTTTTTTCTTACAATTTCATGTAATTGCTCAACCAGGAACACTTTCCTCACCCCTTGAAATGATGATATCCATTGGGTAGGGAGATCCAGCACTTCACGGGCCCAAAAACCTTGAGACCCCATTTGTTCTTTTGAATCTACTTTGGTTGAATTTTTTGAAAATCCCCTTGCTCCTCAACGGTAAGCTCTGGTGGATCCTCTTCAATAAATCAAATATTACAAAAATTCCTCTGATGAAACCTCAACTTGCATAAGATAAAAGGCTTGCAATTGTGTCCCCCAAGACCAAAGCTTTAACATTACTCTCAACCTTAACCCAGGCTCTCAACCAAAATTCCTTGAATCTAGCCCAAGTGGTCAAAGTTTGTGAACTTGAGGCATGAAGCAACCTGATCAATTTCCAGACAGAACTCACATAAGCCTAGTTCCTACCTACAGTCTTGCAAAATCATTTTCTCAAATTATCCTAACAATTGTCCTTCCAATAGACATAAAGTTATGTATTTATCCTCATTCTTAGGGGGAAGAGCCTTGCAGTGGTTTGAACCACACCTCAAACTATTTCCTAATACCAGTCACACTTGTATTCTCAAAAATTGGGAAAAGTTTGAGCAACAACTCTTCACCCTGTTTGGCAACCCCAATGAAGTCCAAAACGCCAAATACAAACTCAAAAATCTTGTTATGAAAGAGAAAAGTAGAGTTTCTGTTTATATCTCCCATTTCCAAACTTTTCATTTTTGCATCCAATGGAATAAGGAAGCACTTTTATTTCACTTTCAAAAAGTTTTACTGGCACCCCTCGTTAAACAGCTCACAGTTGGGGGGCATAAGACAACCTCCCTTCAGAAGCAAATCAATTGGGTGATTGAGCTTGATAATGGCTATCACAACAAGAACCGCTCTCGGCAAAACAACCATGGTTCATCAACCTTGGCTGCAAAAGTGGACAACTCCTCAAAGATAAATTCAAAGAATCTAAAAAACTCCAAACCAAATCCAACCTTGAACTCCAACCCAAAAGGGAAAACCATTTCCAACACTCCAAAGTTTCTGGACAAAGAAACTGGGACTCTCTAGAATGAGTAAAGGCTAAGAAGAGAAAAGGAAGGGTTATGTATGTATTGTGGAGGAAAACATGATCTAAATATTAATGAAAAGTGGCTAAGCAGTCAAAAGATAAGCTTTTATTTTTCCTAATAATTGCAAGGAAAACCACACATTATCTAAACTACAGCAAGTCAATCCTTGCACTAGAAAGTCACTTGGTCCTCCAAGTTCAAGATTTGTCCTATTCCATTCCATTAAAACTGCTTATGGTGTCTTACTCAATTCCAGAACTAATGTTTCTTTTACAATTTTATCTTTTGCCACTTCCAAAAATGTTATGTGTTCTGAGATAGATAAGTTTCCCATCTATTTAGTAAGTAGTGAGACTGGAACTTCTCATTGGGTTTCCAAAAAGGAAAAATGGACCTTTGGATTTTCAAATTTCCCCAGCTTCAAATGGGATTCACTTTTCTTGAATATCCCCAGAATTGACAACACCATTCTAGGTCATGACTTCCTAGTTTAAAGGAATCCAGATGTAAATTGGCAACAAGAAGTAATTGAACTTCAAACCTTGCAACCCCAGGACGCTAATCTTTCTGTGGAGCAGGAATTGAGCAACCTACCTGACACTGTCATTGAGTTGGATGACAATATTCCCCCAGGAGATTTTCAATATACTTACTTCCATTCCCAAGTCCCCTCTTCAGATTTAGGAGTCATTGCTTATTTATCCAACTTAAATCTTCCTTTATTCTTCAAAGAAAAACAGGTGCCTACCAAACGGTGTATTTTGATCTCCTAAATCCTCTTGCATTGTGCAAGCAGTTCAAATCTGGTGATCAAAGATTAAAAGATTGAAGATTTAGAAATCATTCAAGATTTTTTACCTTTGGTTTACCATGAACTTTCTGATGTCTTCTCAGCTTTAAAAGCAGATAAAATTCCTCCTTCCCATTTTTATTATCACAGGAAAAACCTTTCTGGCCCACCTCCTGCACCTGGACCAGTCTACCCTCTCTCAAAGCAAGAATCAACTGCGCTTCAAGAATACATTGCAGAAAATGTGTTGAAAGGATTTCTTCAACCAAGTGTTTCAAATAAACCCTTTCCTTTCCTATTTGTTCCAAAGAAATATGGAGGCCTTTTCCTTTGTGTCAACTACAGTGGAATGAATCAGGTAACCCAGAAGAACACCTACCCAGTACTGCCTATTTTGCACCTCCTCACTCTCTTCCATGGAGCTGCTTATTTCTCAAAGTTAGACCTTTGTGGAAACTATAACCTAATTTGCATTTCAAAATTTCATGAGTATTTGAACAAAATGAGGACCTGGTTTGGAAGTTATGAGTATACTGTTCTGCCTTTCAGCCTCTGCAATTTTCCTGCCACTTCTCAACATTTTTCCAATAATATCTTTTCTGACCTTGTAGAGAAATACCTCATGGTGTATCTTGATGATATACTTTTCTACTCAAAAACTCTTCAGGATCACATTGCACATGTGCAAGAGGTGCTGCAGAAAATTTTCAAGAATAACCTGTTTTCAAAAGCCTCTAAGTGTGATTTTCATACCCATTCCCTTCCTTTTTTAGGTTTAATAGTCTTTCAGCAAGTAATATCAATGGATCCAGCCAAAATTCAGCACATATTGGACTGGCCTCCACCTTCTTCAGAAAAATTCCTTCAAATTTTCCTTGGTTTCAGTAATTTTTACAGGAGGTTTATTGAGTACTACGCCAAGAAAAACATGAATCTTACTAACCTTCTTCAAAAAGACACTCATTTTTTTACTGAACAGGCTGCTTTGGAGTTCAAAGCTTTGAAGAAAGCCTTCACCACTGCTCTAATACTCCCTCACTTTAACAAGCTAGCTTGCAATATTGTGGAAACTGACACAAGAAACTATGCAATCACAGGAGTAATCTTGCAGTTTTCCTCCTCTTCCTCTCTATTTCATCCCATAGCCTTCAATTCTTGCAAAATTCACACTGCAGATCTTAATTACAAGATTCATTACAAGGAAATTCTTGCAATTGTTTATTTCTTGAAGAAATGGCGTTCATACCTTTTGATTCTTGTGGAACCCTTTGAGGTCTTAACTGATCACAATTCTCTTAAGTATTTCATGAGCTCGAAATTCATTAAATGCAGACAGGCGCAATGGGCCAAATACCTCTTTAATTTAAGCTTTACAATTACATACCTCCATGGGAAAAACTCAGTAGTCCCTGATGCCTTATCACATCAGGACAACGTTTACCCAGGGGGGAGCACCTTCACCAATAACAGCCCTGAAAACATTAGAAAACTCTTCTCAACCCAGCCTGCCCAACTAAGTTCAATAAGCACTCACCTGCCAGAAACAGATTCCAAACTATGACAAGCTCAACTTTACAACCCCAAGTGTATTAAACTTTGAAAGGGTACAAATCTATTAGATAGTGGTTAAATTATTGATGAAAATAGTTATTTAGTTTGCAAAGACCGTATAGTAGTACCAGATAATCCTTGCATTAAGTTAGATATATTTTACTCTCAGAATGATTCTCCGCTTTCTGGTCATCATGGGCAGGATAAAACCTACCAATTTATTGCACAAGACTTCTATTGGCCTGGTTTGACCAAGGATGTAAAATACTTTGATAGAGCGTGCTATGATTGCAATTGTAACAAGTCCTCAAAACACTGCTGGAATTATTGGCTGCTCCAGCAACTTCCATTAACATCTATTCCTTGGCACTTGTTTCGAATGCATTTGATTTCTCAATTACCAATTTCTATGTGTTATGATGCTATTTTATTAGTAATAAAGTTCTTCTTGAAGATGGATTTATTTCTTTGCAGTAATGTCGCCGACTCTTTAAAAGACTTAGCTAATTGATTCATAGAATATGTATTTTAAAAACTGTTAAATTTCAGATGAAGCGCTGCAGTTGAAGAACTTAAGAGGATGAGGATTGAGGTCTTATAATGCCAAGGGAAGCCGTTCCAGGGAGTCAAGGAGGGGAACTCCTGTTCATTGAGAGTCAGAATGGATAAGGATTCATTCACTTTATGTTTGACTTAAAAAGACTAAGTAAAAAGTGGCTGACAAGTGGTTGAACAGAGAGATATAAATGAATAGGAAATATTCAATACTGGGCCATCAGAGGCCAGAAAATTTTGAGGACCAAAACACAGGTTGCACTCAAGATTCAGGCAACACTAATAGTAGACCAAAATTCCAACAAAAACATGGTCTCCCTGATAATATATTTAGTGATTGTGGATATTTGTTTTTCTCTGGCTTCTGGACCTTGCTATGCCAACATCTGAAGATCACTTGCAACTTATTGATAGCTTACAACCCAAGACAAGATGTGAAAGCCAAAAAAATCAATCAGATTTTCAAATAGTATCTTCAAATGTACTTCTCCTATCAATGGCGCAAATGGTTTCAATGGCTTACATCAGACAAGGTCAACTCTAACAAATCTACTCATTCCTCCACCAAACAGTTTCCCTTCCAGACTCTTTATGGTAGAAACCCACTATTCTCTTCCATTTTGGTTGCTAACAAATAACTCAATCACATTCAATCCCTTCAATTGGAAATTCAAAGCAACCTCAAAGCAGCAGACCAGCGCTACAAGGATCAAGGATACCAACTTTGCACTATGGCTCCAAAATTTGCAGTAGGTGATCAGGTATGGATCAATGCTTACAAAATTTGGAGCATTTTTCCAACCCAAAGACTCTCTGAAAGAAAGCTTGGCCCATTCAAAGTAAAATCAGAAATTCCTGTAAACTTAACTTACCTGCAACATGGAATGGTATCCTACCAGTATTTCATGTGTCTCTCCTAGAGACAGCTTGAGTCCTATACCCGGGAAAGACTCATCCCCCTCAGGAACAGGTCAATTTCCATGATCATCTAGACTTGGAAGTAATACATATTCTGGATTCCAGGTTAAGCAAATGAAAACTTCAATACCTTTTTGAATTGACTGATCTCCAGTCCAACAAAGATTGCTACTTGTGGGAACCAGCCCATCACCTTTTCAACTATCCAGATTTGGTTCAAGACTTCCATGAAAATTACCCTTGCAAACACCGTCAATCATGATTCCATCCCTTCCAATACCATTCCACATTTCCATCCCATTCCAACTATTCAATCACATCATTCCCTATTCTAATCTTATCCTATCTCCCCCTTCAGTTTCTTACAATGTGTTTCTTTTTTTGAAATCTTTTGATTTTTAGGTTTATTCATTTCAAGAAAAAATTTAGCTCTTTTTGAAAAAAAAATAATAATAAATAAAATTAAATAACAAAAAATAAAAATAAAAAACTAATAATAATGAAAAAAATAATAAAATTAAAATACATAAAATAGGGTGTATCAAAGTTAAGCAAACCCGCCATTTTCTAATGGCAGGTTTCAACCCAAATCTGTAATTTCAAAACTGCCATTAAAAATCAAAAAAACCACTTATTTCACATCACACGTGTCAAAGTTACCTGAAAATAAATGGTTTTTTTCAATTAAAGTATATGAAGGCCTTCAACAGTTCAACCACGCGTCATTACACATCATCACCCCTTATTTCATCCTCCAACCTTATTGGAACAATTCATCACTCTCATTGCTTCATTGATATCCTCATCACTTCATCACTCTAATTGCTTCATTTCTATCCTCATCACTTCTTCAATCTCATTGCTTCATTGCTATCCTCATCAATTCATTAATCTCATTGATTCATTGCTATCCTCATCACTTCATCACTCTCATCTTGCTTTATCACTGTCATCAATTCATTGCTTTCATCACATACATACTCTCATTTATTCATTGCCTTATCAATTCATCCCCCCTTTCATCACATCCTAACTTTCATCTCTTTGTTTCTTCATCACTTCATCCCACTGACTCTTTTTCAATATCCCCTCAGCAACACTCCCCCTGCAAGTCCACTTAACCAAAGCAAACATCCCCCAGGAACTCAACATCCAACAATCCTTTCCCATCAGATTCTAAAGGCTCAGGTCAGCTCAAGAGAGCTGATCACATCATCCTGGTAAACTGGCTCTAAATTCCGTCCAACTACAATTCTTGCTTTGGATCAAACAATGAAACAAAAGTTGGCCAATCTCCATCCTCTAAGGTTAATGGTTGTCTCCTGATGGAAAATTAACTCAAGAATAAAACCACAGGTATTCTGGATCTTTTATCCAAACAGATGCTGGAGCAATTCAAGAATTATTAAACCAAGTAAAAAAAATCCCACTCAATGTCAATCTCCACTGGCTTTGGTATCACGGAATTCTATAAATCAAACGGAATCAACTCAGTGATTGATAAGTTGGACTCAATTTGTCCTTTTTATGTTAAAATGGATGAAATCTTTGGAAAGAAGGCCAATATTACCCCTTTAGCTGCTTTTGATTCCCAAAAATCAGATTCAGTTGATGCTGAGGACCTGGATGTCAATGCTTGGCCTAGCAATGATGATCCCAGTGAAACCTATGAGTGGCCCCAATCTGCTGTGGAGGAGGATATTCAGAAAGAATAAGCTCCAATAACTTCTAAATCAGCATTGATCAACAATTCAAACCCTTCCCTGGACCCCTCACTTATGTCACAACTTCCCTTGGTGTACAAGGGGCTGAAGGTACAGGCACTACTACTCATAGAACTCAAGGATGTTTGAAGGTAAAAAATTGGTGGTGTTGCCTGGTTTGACAATTCACGATTTGAAAGAGAGGAGATAAGGGATGGAGAGGGAAATGATTGATGAACACCAGGATGATTGGTATTGGGAGGATCTTTTGATGTGATATGTAAGAGTGAGTGGATTATGTCAAAGGTGTGTGATTGGAAGGAAAATATTACATGTATTACTTATTTTTTATTTTATTTTCTTTTGATTTGGTTTTGGAAATGATTGATTGGAAGGATTTTGGATTCCTGATGAATTTTCTTTTGATGGATGATGAATGAATTGAGTTGTGATTGGGAAGTGATGTTGATTGGAATTTGGATTTGAAAAGATACAATAGGATGAAATGGGTTTGGAATGGTGGATCAAATTAGGTTGATTGAAGAAGCAGGGAAATCAAGTAGTGATGAAGTTGGATGTTGGTTCCCAGAAGTTAGTTGGTGAGATTGAGGATGGATGGGTGGATGAATTGATCAGAGATTTGTTTTTTGAAGCATGAGTACCTAAATTTTCCAAAATAAGAAAAGGTTCCCAAAAAACACTCAAAAAAGCTATCTTGGAAGGTCTGTCAGTATTCATTTTCTTTTCAGATAGTCATACTTAATTCCCAAGATGAATGAATTTTGGAATTCAGTTTATATTAAGGTCAGAATAGTTCTTATACTTATCAATAGTCTGTTTTAATCTTGATCTAGGAGTTTGGTTGATTGAAGGAGTATTTCTAGCTTTAGTTTGTCAGAATTTTGGGTATACCCACTTTAACCATGACCAGGAGTGAGCAGCTTTAGGAATCTGGAACATTTTTAGTCACTCCATCCCCTTTCTTAAATCTTTTACTCATATCTTTGAGTAACTTTTTAGCTTCCTGATTTATTATAAATTCACTAGGTTGAGCTTTAAGAATTTTCAAAGAGAGGTAAAAAAGTTCAGAAGTTTCAAAATAATCATAATTCTGTTCAGAGTAAGCGTTCCCCCGTCTGGAAACATGTTGTCCCAACCTGAAAGGAGGCTGTTTCAATTCAATGAAGAACCTTCAAAGACTGTAAGTTAGTTATGAAGAAGGAAAGGAGTTTCATTAAATACCCTTGTCTTCTGATGAGAGCTGTGGAAGACATGGAAATACTTTTAGAGAAGAAAGATAAGTTAGGAAATCAAAGGCCTGTGATGCTTAAGGGGTAAGCACCCTTAGATCAGTTTTTGTGAGGATGGTAGAACCTAAGAAGACAGTCAGAAAAATTCATTGGAGTAATTGGGTGAAGGCTCTCTTTTATCACAGCGTCAGTTTTGCAAAAATCAACACATAATTGTAAACCACTATCCTTCTTCTTGAAAAGAAAAAAAGGAAAGGTTCTCCAGTGCTTGAAGTGCTGGGGCTGGATGAAATCTTTCTCTACATTCTCTGCTATGTAGGCTTGTGGGGTTGAATTCTGATTTTGAGGTGGTGAAGAGAAGAACCCAACTGGATACATTGGACCTTCAAGTTTGACGTGGTCATTGTAAGTGCAGTGAAAAGGATGTTTATTTGCTTTAAACTTAGAGAGAAAATCTAGGAAAGAATGGTAATCAGCAGTAACTTCCTTTAACACGGTTTCTGATTCTTCAAGGAATTCATCATTAACAAAGAGAAACGTCAGAAGAAGTAACCAATTGCATTGTATGCAAGGATGAATCCAATATATCTTCCTCCTGTGAAAATTAAAGGATCAATGAATATCCAAGCAAGTGGAAAGAGTGTTGAACTAAAAGGAAATTCAAATTTGTGTTGGGGAATTGCAAAAGGTTCTGAAGTTAGGGGAAATGCATGGGGCTTCAGCGCCAAAGGCAGAGTTGAGGGATGGACAGCTGTAGGCAGCGTAGCCAGGTTGAGTTCAACAGGATTGGAGGAAAGTTCAGTGGTTAGGTTGTTTCTTGAGGTGATCAGCCTCGTCTTCCAAGTTTTCCTCTGGATTCCAGTGATGAAGAGAGTCAATTCCCAGGGTAATGTATTCAGGGAATGGTGCATTGACTTGAAGGATTTCCCATTCAAAGCTAGGAAAGGAAGTTAGTAAAACCATTTTGGAAGTTAGTAAAACCATTTGGGAACTAGATTTGATGAGCTGGGATTTGTAAAGATGAATATGTTTTCCCAGAAGTAAAGGGCTGTAAGTTATAGATACTCTTGAACCATTTAATTGAACATTACAGATTTATTTGCACCTGAATCAAAAAAAAATATAGATAAGCCTTAAAAAAGAGGAAGATAAGGGTGAACCTAATCTTGGTTTGGATTTAGGGAAGCACTTGAAGGTTCTGGATTTGGAGAAGAAGATGAGTTGACAGGTTTCTTTCTACTTTCTTCTGTCTTGTTGAAAGGTTTCTTTCTACGGTCTTCTGTCTTGTGTTTGCCACCAAAATATAAGCGTGAGCCTTCCCTCTCTCTCCTTTCCTTTTCATCTGCATCGAGTTTTCCATCTGGACCTAGGTCCAAAGAGGGTCTGGTAAATGTTGTAGTTGAAGTTGAATTTTCTGGGGACTGGTCATGCTCCCTACCCTCACCTCTACCCTTGTCAGCCTACTTAGAGGTAGATTGAGATTGAGAACAACTGTGGGGATGAGAATTATTGAGAGAAGAAGATTTTTCTTTTACCCTTTCATGATACCTTTTATCATAGTCCAAAACTATATCCATAAGATCCTGGAGAGTTTCTTGAGAGCCATTTTATCCTGCTAGGTGGTCCAAAATGCATGAAGAAAGGCTTTTTTTAAAATGGAAGTACAAGGCTCTGTCACCCCACCCAGAGACTTTGGTCAAAAGTGATCAAAATTCAGTGATGTGGGTTGAAGCATAGCCAGAGTCCTTCATCTTCAAGTTCACCAGTTTGCTTTCAGCCTTGAAGAATTATAGTCTGTTGACAAAGAGGGTGTGAAGTTGCTCTGTGAAGTTGGACCATGAGTTGAGGAGGAAAGAGGGCTCTTGGTTGGAAAGGTGAGTCAGATATGGTTGGATCCATCAATTTGCACTTCCATTGAGGTAGGAAGGTCCAAAGGGTACCTTCTTGCGGTCCACAATAAAAGTTCCTTCATCATTTTAAAAAATGAGTTCCCAAGATTGGAGGAATGGCCTGAGTTTGCTAGGATTTTTGCCTTCAAACATATCCGGAGCATGCATGGGAGGAGACTTGAAGGTGCCAGAGTGGGAAGTACTGGTTGATGGAGGTTGGGAAAATTTTTCCAAAGCAGAAGTCATGGTCTGGAGGAGGGCTAAGAGATTTGGGTTGACAGCAGATGTTGGAGGTTGAGGTTGGGTTGGAGGACCAGGGTTTACAGTGGAAGCTGGAGGTGGAATTGCTTCTTGAGGTTCCATAGTTGGTGAATTGAGATTATTTAGGATCCTTGAATCAAATTCCAATTCCTTATTTCCTTCCTCATCCTTGTCTTCTGGAATAGTAATGATGCTGGTATCATAAGATGGAGAATCTAATCCAAAGCCTGCAGTATCCATGGTGTTGGTAGCTGGTGCAGGGAGGTTGGAAAAGGTCCTCCCTTGTCCACGGTCTTGAGGAGTGGATTGATTGTGTTCCTGTAAATCAATAGTGGAACCACACCCTCAGGCTGCCCTAGTAAGTGGTGGAATGGTGACAATGGAAGGTAGTGCATGTCAAGGAGGCATGATTTCCAAATATCCCATAGGGAAGTGACGCAAGAAAATTACCCAGAGATAAAACAGAAAGAATTTGGTTGCCAAGGTGTTGAGTTTGTACAACGTTTTTTCAAAGCGTGTCAAAGTGGGTTGAAGTCAAAGGTTAATGCGTCAAAGTTGAAGTGTGGAAGTCAAAGTCAAAGTTGAAGTCAAAGTTGAAGGCAAAGTCAAAGTCAAAGTCAAAGTTGAAGTTGAATTCAAAGTGAAAGTTGAAGTCAAACCCAAAGTTGAAGTCAAATTAACTCAAAGTTTGAAGTTTGAAGTCAAAGTGTCATTTAAGGGCTAATTCCAGGAGAGAGATCAAGGTAGATAAATTCCGCAGGATGATCCTTTGGAAACGTGGAGGCAGCACACTTTTTAGCTCTATCCCATGCACGCCCACAAATTTTTTAGGTAGTGTTATCCGTGAAATGAAGATGGTTTGACAAATGGATGGTGTTGAACTTTGAGCTTAGATTATATAAAACTAAGAACCAGCAAGAATGAATGAAATATAACAATTAAGAATATGAGATGACACAGGGTAGAAAGAATGGAGGAAAAAAGAAAAAAAGATCCTAAAGCTCAGGTCAATCATGAGAGTTGAACTAAGTAGCACGGGTAAGGTAGAGTCTTTGAGATATGTAGCATAGGTCGGGCAAATGCTGGTGTTTGTGAAATTGAGGGTTAGATGGCCCAGATGATCTTTTTAGAAGTTTGAGATCTTACCAGGCAGAGATTGGAAGCAATTCATTCTTAAAGTTGAGGTTTGTACCAATTGTTGATGACAGAAAGGAAGAATTTGAATAAAGAATGAAAGATGAAGAGAAAATGATATAAAGAATAAGAAAATAAAAGAATGGAAAAAGAATGACCAAGTCAATTTGATTTGAACTTTGATGAGTTTCAACGCAGTCTTGAGTTAGATTGAATGTGGTGATTTTTTGGTTTTAGTTTGGTCAGAGAGGGAAGCAGGATCAGGGAAAGAGAGGTCCCGCGCAGGAAAGAAGAGGAAAGAGGGAGGCGCAAAAGAGATAAGTTGGGGGACCGTCGGGGTCGCGTGGATTTTTCATGTGAGTGCGCTGCAAGAGGAGTGGGTGTTGAGGAAATGCTTCATATCTTAACACCCCTCGTGACTGGTAAGAGGAGAAGTCTGAGGGAGATCATTCTTTATTTCACAGAATATCTTCCCGTGAAGAAATTTGAGCACTTGGACAGAGGTTGCCTTGGTCAAGGAGTCAGCCATCAAATTATCCAAAGGAATTAGACGTAATTTGTATTTCTCAAGCAAAAAATCCTCCCTTAAGCCTTTAGTTTTAATATCTATATGTTGAGATTTTGAATGTGACCCAAAACTTTTTATTTTGTCTTTGAGTCCCTTATTATTGATGTAGATTGTGGGCTTGATTGAGGGGTTGAGATAGATTTTGCCAACCAGATGGCATATCAATTTTAATTCAAAGTAGCAATCTAACATTGCATTTAGTTTGGATTCAGTGGATGAATAGGTTATGTTTTGTTGTCTTTATGGGTTCCAGATGACGGTACTTCCGTAATTCAAAATGATATAGCCAGTTTGAGACTTGCAAAACACAGGGTTGTCACCCCAGGTTGCGTTGCTGTAGCTCGAAACAATCTTGTGATTAGGATTGTATTGGAGGACTAGCTTGAGATCTTTAGTAGTCTTGAGATGTTTCTAAACTTTCCGGACCTCTCTCCAGTGCATGAGACCAGGATTTGCATTAAACCTGGCCAAGCTCAACATGGCAAAGGAGATTTCTGGTAAAGTATATTGAGAAATGTGGATCAGGAGACCAAATGCGGATCCGTAATTGATGTTGAGTTGGATAAATTCTGCGTGATCTTCATCTGAAGCCGGTTCAAGGTCCATATTTTGAGTCAGAGGGTTGTTGAAATCCTTGCGGTCAGTAAAGCCTAATTCTTCAAGTCCATGGTTGATATGATTTGGTTGGCTGAGCATAATCTTATTGCCTTCAAATTCCATCAGCATTCCAAGAATCGTATTAGTGGAGTGACAAGAAGAATTAGCAAATATTTTTAGAAAGTTTGACGCGAAATCTTTAGTTCTTCCCACAAGGAGTAGATCATCCACGTAGAAATAGATGACCTCGCCAGAATCTGAATTGAGGAACAGGCATGGGTCGCTGGTAGATCCATGGAATCCTTGGGACTTGATCCAAGCGGTAAGGGTTTCATACCAGTTTTTTGGTGATTTTTGGAGGCCATATAAGGATTTCTTCAACTTTAAGAAGGGATATTTTATATCTGATCCTCCGGGGGCTTTGATTTTGACTGTTTTGTTCAAAGGAGCGTGTAAGAAGGCTCCCTTTACATTGAATTGAATAAAGTTCATCTTATTTTTTGAGACTGTATAGGAGAGCTAGGCAAAGGGATCCAAGTTTATCAGTAGGTGCCCAAGTCTTGTCAAAATCAACAACCTGAATCTGATCAAAACCTTGCACGCAAAGTCTGGCTTTATATTTGACAGGTTCTCCGTGGCAATTTCCCTTCACCTTGAATACCCAAGTGGTGTTCAGAATGTTGTCCGGGATGTTGTAATATTCTTCCAAGACGTGTTGAGATTCTATCAAGAGTAATTCTTCTTTTGAAGGTTTCTCCCATTTTGGTCATTCCGGGAATTTTTGAGCATCTTTATAAGAAGGTGGTTCATTGTAGTGGTGAAATCCATATCTTTGTGGTTTTTGGGTTCCTCATTTGGGTCGCAATGGTATATCAGGAGCAGGAATGGTTTAAGTTGGAGAGTTTGATGATAGAGGATCTGAGGGGCTATCTTCTGTTGATATTTGTTTGATATTGGTTTCATTTCCTTCTTACTGAATCAACCCCTTTCAATCTCTCTGCCCCAGTCAGCTAGTATCTTCAGTAGTTGTTTCTGTTGTGTCTTGTTTTCTTCTGTTTTTCTATTTCTTTATTCTTCTTGTCTCAGTGTCTCCTGAGCTGTCACCAAGCTCTCGCGGCACTGTCCTCACCCAGACAAGTGTCACGGTTGTCTACTCTATCACTACTTCTCCCTGCGCGTGAGTCTGCTTGGGGGACACGAGTGCTGCCTGTCCTGATACCACTACCTTGCACTCATCGACCCATCATATATCACCTAAGTCAAACTCTCAATCCCTTTGACCCACCTTGGTTAGATTGATCTACAACAACAACTTTTTTCTTCAGATCACCTATAGAATCAATATTGGAGTAGGTACTGACAAGCTCTTCAACTCAATCGCAGGTTGATCAAACTAAAAGCATCTTTCTGGTTGGCAAGAATTCCTGGGAGGATTAGTACTTATGTGGTAGCTGGCGTCTTAATTCTCTACTTAGTCCATTCAAGGGACATCACCCTGCTTGTAGAGACTCTTCTTCTGTTTGTTTCATTTGATTATCACTGTTTTTCTGGCTCTAGCTTTTCTTCTCTTACTCACCTATTTGCTGCAATCTGAACAGCCTGGTCCAGGTTTTATCAGTTCTCAATTTATTTTACATCTTCATCTTTGGATCCAGAGTCCGACTCAAGACATTCAGTGTTAGCCTTGCAGATGGCGTTTTGTTTGTTGGATGTGGAGAAGTCTGACTCATTTGGATCCAAGCTAGATTGAGAAAAGATATCCAATCCGGGTGATTCAAGGAGTGGGAACTCATTCAAGTTTGTCTTGAGGAATTTACGTGTTTTTTCTCTATAATGGCTTGGAGTGAGTTGAGGATGAGGTTGGAGTGGAAGACCGGGTTGAAACCAATTAAGATTCCTTCAAGGCCTTTTTCATTGAACTTGCGCCCCTTTTGCATAAGATTTGCAAGATATATTACCAATGTAACTATGGTTTTTAAGTAATTAGTTTGTAGTTTCTTACCAAACATAAACTTCCAGGGAGACTGATTTTTACCTTCCCAAGGAATCTGGTGGAGCATGAAGCAACAGCTTCTGGTTACAATGTGCCAGTAGTTCTTGGGTAATCTTGACGCCAAAAATGTAGGTAAGGAAGATTCTACAATTGTTCAATTGGCTCTTTCAGCACGGCCATTATGTTGAGAATGGTATGGTTCAGAGGTTAAAAGCTTGATATGCTTGAACTTAGCAAAATCTTTGAGGGTAGAGTTGGTAAATTTGGTCCCTTCATCTGAAAATATTTTGGTTGGATAGTAGTTTAGCCTTTTATGTTTGGTTTTGAGTATTACAATGATGGTTTTGGGAGTCTTGTCCTTGTATTTGAGAGTGAACGCCGCTAAATAGCCAGTATAGTTGTTGACAAGGGTTTGTAAATAGTGATGGCCGGACTTGAATTGGGGAGAGATTGGGCAGATCAGATTGAGTTGAATTCACTCCAGAGGCTTGTTAGAGGAGTTAGATACACTAGAAAATGGGGCTTTAGTAATTTTACTTTTAACACAGCTCTCACATTGAAACTTGAGGAGTTCCTTGTTGGGGTAGTGATCTTTCAGAAGGGGTTTAAGAGTGGAAATGGAAGCATGACCATAGGTTTGGTGGAATTTGAGTAACAAGGGAGGTGTGGAGGAAGATTGGTTGGAAAGATTCACAATCTGGTTGTTCCCAGCGGTCCTAGTTTTCTTGATGACAAAGAGATGATCTCGGATGAGGCCTTTTAAGACAGTTTTATTGTTTCTAGTAACGGAGAAGTTGTAGTTTTGTTGAGTGAGGTTGCAACCGTTCTTAGCTACAAGACCTGGGCTGATCATATTTACTACTATATTGGGCACGTATACTCAGTCTTCAAGAGTGATTGTGGATTCTTTCCATTCTAACTGGACCGTGAAAGTTCTTTGAATCTTGAGGTTAGCTTCAAGTTTTCCGGTTTTGATTTCCTGGAGGTTATCTTGCATCTCAATCAAGGTGAAATACTTGAGATTGTTGAAGATTTGGAAATTGGCTCTGGAATCCATAAAGAGGTTAGGGTTACTATTGGAGTTGATCCAGAGATTAAGGAGAGCATGGTAATTGATTGCTGGATTCCTTTTGTTTTTATTCTTCCATTCCGTTTTTTGCTTGATCCACCAGTCTGGGGAGGTCTTGGGATGTAGATGCAAACAAGACAACTTGGGATGTGGAGCGTTGGGGTCTTGGTAGCCTTCTCTGCAGCGCATTTTATTCTTGCGTTCATCCTTATTGAGTTTTGTTTTAGTTGTCACAAGGGATACATTGGCGGAAGTTTTTGTAACTTTGATCTACGCTCTTCTTTCATTATTATACTGAGTGAGATGGTTGAATACCAGGTCCACGGTTACATAAATCTTGATGTGCATTATTTGCTGCTTGAGGTTCTTGAGTATGGGGGGAAATTTGAAGAGAAGTAGATAAGCTAGTATGTCTTTCTGAAGTTCTATTCCTACGTCCGTCATCCTTTTAATTGCTTTTTGCATTTCAGTGATAAATCTGTCAATGGCATTTTAGCTGAATGTTGAGTGAAGGAAGTGGTTAAAGATCCTAGCTCTTTTTTCCATTTCCAATGATGTGAATCTCCGCGTGATTTCGGCCCATAGAAGTTTCAAAGATGTTATGTTGGTTGAGTTTACTACATTTGAGTGTGTGGTGCTATCGAGTTTCAAGAGGATGATTGCCTGTATCTCTTCATATTTCTTGGTTGACATCTGTCCAGAACTCCTTGTAATGGCCTCTTTTATGTCCTTGAGATTGAAGAGCATTAGCATCTTATCTTGCCAGATCAAATAGTTTTCTTCATTCAACCGAGGTGTGGCGTTGACAAAAGTTTTGAGATCTACTTGATGCAAATAATTGGACACTCCTTCTGGTTTGTTCATATCTTTAAGTTGTCTGGTTGAGATTGTTGGCTTTGGCTTTTAACCGTGTTGAACTTTGAGATTAGATTATATAGAACTAAGAACCAGAAAGACTGAGAAACGTAGAACAAGTAAGAATATGAGATGACACAGGGTAGAAAGAATGGAGGAACAAAGAAAAAGAGATCCTAAAGCTCTGGTTGATCATAAGAGTTGAACTAAGTAGCATGAGTAAGGTAGCGTCTTTGAGATATGTAGGATAGGTTGGGCAAAAGCTGGTGTTTGTGAAATTGAGGGTTAGATGGCCCAGATGATCTTTTTAGAAGTTTGAGATCTTACAAGGCAGAGATTGGAAGAAGTTCAGTCTTGAAGTTGAGGTTTGTACTAATTGTTGATGACAGAAAGGACAAATTTGAATAAAGAATGAAAGATGAAGAGAAAATGAAATAAAGAATAAGAGAATAAAAGAAAAAAAAACAATTACCAAGTCAATTTGATTTGATCTTTGATGAGTTTCAATGCAGTCTTGATTAGATTGAATGTGGTGATTTTTTGGTTTTATTTTGGTCAGAGAGGGAATCAGGATCAGGGAAAGAGAGGTCCCGCGGGGGAAAGAAAAGGAAAGAGGGAGGCGCAAAAGACATAAGTCGGGGGACTGTCTGGGTCGCGGGGAGCATCCATGTGAGTGCGCTGCAAGAGGAGTGGGTGTTGCAGAAATTCTTCATATCCTAACAAATGGAATGGGTCTATTGAGATATAGAGATGTGGATTAATCAAAGGGAAGGAATTAGTATAATGTCATGACTTCTCCTGGAATGCAAGGGTCTGAAGGCACAGGCACTACTACTCATAGAGCTAAAGGATGATTTGTTTGAATTTCAAAGAAGAAGATGAGAGGAGAAGTACAAGTGATGAGAAGATGTAAGGATGGAATAGAGAAGTCCAGAAGGAGGTTGTTGAATAAGTGGTTGTTGAATCCTATAAGAGTAACAAAATGAAGGGACAAGGTTGTATGATTTAAGCATGCTGGGTGAAGGTTGTCTTGTGCTGAGATGACACCTACTGGCGGAAGGACTAACCAGTAAGAAGTAGTATACTAATTCCTTGGGGGAATTAGTCCAGGAGGGAAGGAGATTCCAGTATATGTGAGAGCAGAGAAGGAGGCCTTGAGGGATGAGTGGCTGGTGTTTCAGGTTGGAGTTAACACAGCATTAAATTTTTAATGATTGGACTGGATGCTGTAGTTGACTGATTGGGTGATGGGCCTATCCAGGGAGGTTTTACATCTACTGATCTGGAGTCCAGGGAACATGGGCTGAACAGAAAGTTGAGAGTATGTACTATGTATATACTAAGTGTAATATGTACTAACACATATACCAATTGGGTTGAGGAGAGATGGAGGATGTACAAGCCATGGAGAGTGGAAGAGATACTGAGAAGGTTGAATGAATCACATGACACAGTGGTGAGGTGTACATGGACTGAGAGCTTATTCCATACAGGGAGAGGGTGAAGCTGGTGGAAGAGGTTGGATTGTTTTAGTTGAAGAAGTTTCAGAAATGCACTTATGAAAACTTCCTTCTTTGGATTGCTCTCTTCCTAGGGTGGAAGAACTTAACAATTTGCCAAAAAGGAGAAAGTTATTCTGTTATCACCACCATTGGAATCATCTGCTCAAGTAAGGAACCAAGATCATTTCTCTTCTGCCTGGTTAATCCTGACTGGTTTTTATTATAAAAAACAGGCTCATCCGTTCCTGAATGGCCAAATAATCAAGCCAATGGGGCCTCCCACATCCCCTTCAAAAGAGAGCTGTTAAATTCCCACAAAAACCTCCTCTCCAAAGGGAAAGCAAAAGGCCTCCAAATCCATCAATTTCAACCCTAATAGCCTTCAAAAGCAGAGAAACACTTCAAATTTTTCTGGCTTTGAGGACATCATGGAGAAGCAAGATTCAAGTAAGTTCATTGATTGATTTAAATTGCTTTCAAAATCAAGGTAATTGTCATTCCCCTCCCAAAAACAGTGAAATAAAAAATAGAATCCAAAAAACTTCAATTTCAAAAGGAGAAGTGGGATTTTCAACTGGCTATGGATCTACAGGAGTGGAAAGATGAGGTTGGCTCATCAACAGAAGTCGGATTCTGGGTGGCAAATCAAACAGGCTGAGAGGGATTTTCAAAAGTAGGAAAAAGAGGAGGATCAAGAGCAAGACGGAATCAAAAAGGATAGGGAAAGGCTAGCCACAGAAAAAGAAGATAGGTTATTGGTAGCCATGACATGTATTGGTAGCAGTTGAACTGTGGATGAAATAAAGGATATTACTTGATTGCTTGGTTTTTAAATATATTTAATTTGATAAAAATTTTAAAAATAATAACAAAGAATTTATACTTGATTGGAACAAAGTTTGAGATTATTTTTAAAACCAAAAATGAACAAATCATTTTTATTTTTATTTATATTTTTTTCCCAAGATATATTTTGCCACTGGCCAAGTCCTTGCTAGTGTTTTGAGTTTTTCTATTGATTTTCATGGAAATGGCCATCCTAGTATGAGTGGCAGTATCCACTACAGGAAAAGAACAATGCTTTTACTTGTTTGCTTCCCAAACCATTTTCACAATACCCTTTTCTTTGAAATAAATCCCAAAAACCAAGTCTGGGAACACCAATTGGCCGTAAGATACTTGATATTCATCCTCATTGTTGATAAGTTGTCCATTCAATTTTTTGGTTGGGACCACAAGTAAAAAGGAATATTCAGAAACATCACCTTGGTCAATATGGGGCGAGTTGTAGAAGGAGTCTGAGGTGAAGGTGATGTGAGGTGAGCAGTCAAAATAAGTAAGGCCAGATCCAAATTCCAATGAGGAGAAGGAAGGGATTTGTTGTCTATCATAGCTTTTCTGTTGGAATAAAACACAAGTTTGGCTAATTTTCAAAACATTTGGCCCAATATTTGAGAGACCTTGTCAGACCTAAAGTTCAAAAAATAATACTATTTATCGGAGGATTTGACAGCACCTTTCTTCAAATATTGTCCAAATAGTTCAGATGGGTCAATCAATTTTTTTCATCCAATTTCCCAAAATTTCCCACCCAGTAATGTTAAATTCACAGCTCATTGAGCTGTACACACGGTTTGAAATGGGCCGTGTGGAGGGCACATGGTCCAATTTGAGCCGTGTACAGCCCTCCATGGCTCATGGAGTTGTGCGGCCCACCCAACCCATTCCGCCGCTGTGTGGACTTCCACATGGCACCAGACCACTGTGAGAAAAAAAATAGAAAGTAAAAGGAATGAAAGGGTACTTACACGACCCATAAACTAAATAAACCTCCCAAAAAAACAAAAATCAACCAAAAAATTGAAGAATGTTCATATTTTGGTTAAAAAAAATAAATGAATAAATAATAAACAAAAAAAACTGTTAGCATGGAATTGAATAGCCCCAAAGTAAAAAGACTCAACAAACAAAAATAACCGGACTAGCCTTAAACTAAAAACACCAAAAAAAAGACAATTAACTTGACAAGCCCTAAAGTAAAAACACCGAAAAAATACAACTAACCTGACAAGCCCTAAAGTCATTTCAACTTCACTAGCACTAAATTAAAAGGGCTCAAAAATTGAAGAATTCTTTTGAAAATCCCTGAAGTAAGAGTGCCCAAAAAATACCAGTATTTTGACAAGCCCTAAAGTAAAAGCACCAAAAAAAACAAGTTCAAATTGTGTTAAGCTGATCCCATACCAAGCTCAACATGAGTTAAGCTTGTGATGGAATCAGCTCAACACAAGATGAACTGACTTACCATTGAACTCTCATTCAAAACACTCAATATAATGATGTTAATTCAAAACACTCAATATAATGATTTTCAAAATGTGATAACCCTTGAAATTAATAGAACTTGTTAGCTGCATAAGAATTACAATTTATATGAAACCCAATGATGAAATGAAGTCAAATTCTTTTACACTCTAGAATACATTTGCAGTTGATCTTTGAGATGATCAACCCAACCAGAGGCTTTTTCAGAAAACAAGGAACATAGTTTTCCTAAAATGGGCAGGATTGGAATCATTTCTCCCTCAATTAGTAATAGAACCCAGTGGTTATTGTTCAAAAAGGAAATGAACATTGGATCTGATTGATCAGTAAAACCATTTTTTCATTGGAGTATAAGTACCACATGACTCCAACAAAATGAAACATATAGGTTTTGGATATGTGTCTGCTATGATTTGACCCATGTCCAATTTAGCCAGCTATTATGAGGAGGGAATCTTTTCATTTATTTCTTTAACATCAAGTCTGTGGTTAATCTTTTCAACCTCCTTTGCACCACCAAGCATCTTAATGTAGCATGCTTTATGTTTCTCTAATGTTTCAATCATTTCCTTCCTAAATTTCAACCAACCATGTTCTTCATAACTTAGAGACTTAGCAATGAATCTAAATCCACAATTCCCATCTCCAATTGGATCCCAAACCTCACTGAAGAACTTTTGAATTTCAAGGGTATTTCATTGAGGTATTTCACATTTGGTTCCTATCATTAAAACAAACTTGGTATTCATTTGTTTAATTGGATCAATGAAATGAAAACTCACCAAAGATGAGCTTCTAGTTGAGCTTTGCTGCATGTTCTCTTCCTCTGAAGAGGATTCTTATTGCAAATTAAGTAATCCTAATTCAATTTCAGTTTCTTTCTCTGAAATATGAAATTCAGATTCAGATTCTGCCAAAATTGACCAAAAATTTATCATTAGTTAGTAACTAAGTTCATTAAACCCAAAAAATGAACATATCTCAAACGAAAAGACCTACAATTTTTTGTCTTTTCTTGTTAAGGGCCCTTCTAGTTATTTTCCCCCCTTGATTTGTTTTTTAAAAAGCTCTCACTGAGATGTTTCTTGCCATGTATCTGTCAATTTTTTCTGGCCCCTACTTGATTGTAAGACTTTAGTTTCAAGTCTTGGCTTTGATTGATATTTCCTAATCTTCTGAATGATATACTTAAATAGTCTTCTTTGCTCATGATATGGATATTCCAAGATCATTGCATGGACTTTTTTACGTGACTGAGTCATTCTTAGAATTTCATCAACATTGCACTGGAAAAATTCAAAAGGATCAACCATTAGTGAATTAGTTAATCAAAAAGCATTAATCACATAGTTATTAGAAGAATCCAACTCAAAAAATCCCACTTAAGCCAACTTACAGAACTAGAAATGCAAGGGCCATAGTCCAACCTCCACTGAGGATGAAAATCTTCAGGTACCACAGATCCTCTGAATGCTAGAAGGTCACCTATTTGGTGGGACAGGGCAAACCAATAGTCTTGAAATATGACTTGGTGCAAAATTTGCCATCATGATCACATTTGAACTTCTCAAATTGTTCCCCAGCAAGGAGGATTGCCTCTAAAGACAATTTATAACCTAATAATAACATTTCAGGGGGAAGAACTGTCCCTCACTTAATTCCAGAGTCATAAATTGATGCATGAACTGAATTAATTTGATTTGAAACTTTTCCGTCAAGGCTTTTCCAAAAATCCAACCAGTTTCCCAAAGAGTTTGCAAGGAATTGTTTGAGATTTGCATGGGCCCCTTCAACCCAAGAATTTGTTTTGTTTCCAAAATCTGGGTTTATACAAGTCCACGCTGTTACAAACGTCTCTTTGATAGGGAAAATGTTATTTTCCATGTACTTGAGTACATCCTCCTAGTCTTTCAAGAAACACTATACAATTCAAAAGGTCAGAACCCAAAACTAGGAAGAATAAGAAGAATTAATTTGGACCTACTCTGAGTTCCACATCATTAAACTCCTCCTCCTCCTTGGTCTTTGAGGCCCCACACTTTGCCCACAGATTGATAAAGCTTGATAATTTTGGACTAAATTTTCATATGACGCAAAACTGGAAGTGACTGGGGAAAATAAAATAACAATAAGAAATATAAAAGAGATTAAATAGAGGGAGAGATCAGGAAAATAGAACCCTACGTATGAAGCCAACAGTATGGGTAAAGGTTGGTGGGGTAGGATAGATTTCAGGTTTCAGACTTTGGAGTAGACTGGTAGGAAGACTCAGTCATTAGATTTTAGGGAAGACCAAGAATCTAAGGGAGAGGAGTCTTACCAGGCAGAGATAGAGTGTAGATACTTAGTTCAATGAGGTTTTAATTGTAGTAGGCTTGGATTGTGATTGAGAAGCAGGTAAAAATGGTTTGAGGCTGGTGGTTTAAGATAGAAAGAGACAGATTGTGGAGAAGCACAGTTGAGACAAGAAGGAAATGAAGAAATAATAGAGACAAAAGAAAGAACAAGAAGAAAAAGAAGAAAAAGAAGAAACAGACAGAAATAGAAGATTGGGCAAAAGAAGATCAGAAAAGAACAAAAAAAGAGATGAGGTGAGAACCAAGGGATAGGGATCCCCGCAGCAAGGATGCTGCGTGATGAAAGACGCAGCGGGCGCAAGTGGAGGTTGTGGTAAGAGCAGTGGAGATTGTGATATCTCAAAACCCCTTGTGACTGGTAAGCATTGAGACAGAACAGGATTTTGCAGAAGTTGCCAAGAAAATCTTGTTTTGAAGAAGTTGGAGGCACTTGATGGAAGAGGATTTAGTCAGTGGATCCGCTATCATTTCCCCTGTTGAGATTAAGTGGAGGTCAAATTTAGAGGTACTGAAGTCTTCCTGTAACCCTTTTGTTTTGATATTGATATGTTGGGATTTAGAATGCAAGCCAAATCTCTTTATCTTATCCTGTAATCCTTTATTATGTATGTAGATTGTTGGTTTAGCTTCAAGAGTGGGGTATATATCCCCAGGGAGGTGGGAAATCAACTTAAGCTCCAGGTAACAGTCAAGGAGAGAATTGAGTTCAGATTCAGGCAAAGAGTAAGTGATGTTTGTTTGTATCAAAGAGTTCCAAACAAAAGGGCTGCCAAATTGAAGAATAATGTAACCTGTTTAAGAATTACCAAAGGTAGGATTGTCTCCCCACGTAGCCTCACTATAGCCTCAGATTGCTTGTTGAGAGGGATTGTACTTAATCTTTAATTTGAAGTTTCTTGTGGTCTTGAGATATTTCCAGACTGTTCATACTTCGGTCTAGTGAGTCATACCAGGTTAAGAATTAAACCTTGCCAGGCTAGAGACAGCAAAGGAAATGTCAGGACGGGTTTATTGAGAGATGTGATTGAGAAGCCCAATGGCAGAGCAATAGTTTATGTTCAGTTGACGGAATGCAGCATGATATTTGTCTCTTGCAGGTTCAAGGTGCAAATTCTGGGTGAGAGGCGAGTGTGTATCATTGCATTGACTGAGTCCAAGTTCATCTAGTCCTTGGTCAATGTGATTAGGCTGGGTTAGGAGAATCATGTCTCCATCAAACTCCATCAACATACCTAATATTGTGTTAGGTGGGTGGAAAGAAGAATTTAAGACACAGTTTAAGACTCCAAAAGACGCAGGGCGTTGGCAGTTCTGTGGAGGGGATAGGTGCTTTTTTAGGCTGCCCTCCTGAGTGTTACAGAAATATTTAAATGTAACCAAGATCAGAGTCAAGAACCTGGTAAACGGGGAACCAAAAGTAAGAGGATAAATATTGTAGTGGTTGGTAGCCGGGAGACAACACTATCTGAGGCAAGATGATGTTGGGGAAAACTTGAATAGAAGGAGTCAAGAATTGTTCAGAGTTCAAAAAGACAAGGCAATTGTGAGTGAAAACGCCCACAAGCTAATAGCTCTGGTCTTTAGCAGGAGCTAAGGAAAGGTCAACTCAATCCCAAACCAACTCCAGGTTCTCAATAAACCTGCCCAACTCTCCGCAATCAAGCGCTTGAAGGGTACCAGATAACTGTGGGTGGCTGCAAAAGAAAAAGCTAATTGTTTGAAGAAGCTCTAGAAGCAAAACAATAACTGATTCAAACAAGAATAACCCAACACTTTTCAAGGGACTCAATAGTAGCGTGGCGTAATTCAACTTCAAAAGAAGGGAAGGGAGGTTTAACACTCCAAGTTTTAAACTTAATAAAACCTCGTCAGTCAAACGTGACTGGTTCCAGAAAGATAATCAATAGATGATCAGGAGCAATATGGTTGGATAAAGGGATCAGGAGTGGTGTAACCCACTCAAGAATTCAATTATACAAATTATTCTTCAACCAGCAAAGCTATTGGTTGGTGATAAGGCTTCAAGGATCAAGGGGTTTGAGTATGGAGGCTCAAGGATCAAGGGGAAATCATAGATTTCTGATGGGATGATGGGATTATGCTCATTCCATGCTGGATGATTCAATGCTGGATTGATCATGGGCTGATGTGTTCAAAAGGCAGGGGAGAGCCCCTCCTTATATGGGCAGGAGGCCCTGTTAGACTATGTACAACGGATTCTACGAATAGAGTGGAAAAAGAAAGAAAATCAAGTGATCACTTGCATCTGTCTGTGGATGGGAGCGTGCGGCAATACCGGAATCACCCACACCTTGTCCAAAGGCAGAGGGGGTGGGAAAGGAGAACAAACTAGACCAGACGGCTGCGGATGTCCGCGCGCGGTAGTCGACACTCTCCACCCCTTGTCCAAAGGTGGAAAAGGGGTGGGAAAGGAAAATGAATAAGAACGCTGCGGATGTCTGCCGGCAGTAGTCAACACTCTCCTCTCCTGGTCCAAAGGCAGAAGAGGGTGCGAGAGTCCCAGGAAGGGTGACGGATGAAGTTTGTGAGAGCGCGGATGGGCAGATAGGAGATCGGCTCAAGGCGATTGAGTAAATCCTGACGGGATTGAGATTGGCGACTGATAGATTGAGTGTGGCTGGAGATTGACGGGTCCTAGGATTGGAAAAGCGCTTGGTGGTGCGGTTGGGATGGGTTTGGTAAGGTATGGATGAGAACGCGCGACAATGACCGATGAGTGACGCGCAACAATGACAGATGAGGGGCGGCGGCAATGATGATGAGCGGCGCGCAATGATGACAATGTGGATGATGGACCCGCAACACGCAAAGATGAGGATGAGGAGGAGCGACACGCAATGAAGAGGATAAGGATGAGGGAGGCGCAAAGCGCAAGGAAATTTTTTTGAATTCTTTTCCCACAGTGTCCCAAATGGTTCACCACATCTCTCCCCAACTTTCACACTGTCCTAGTCTGCATGAAAACATGAAAAAGAACAGAAAAATAATCGGCCCTTTCTTGATCCTCTGAGTAAAAAAAATGTTGAAACCCATCTTGATCCATCCAAAAGAGCCTAAATGCGGAGAAGATAAAAGAAAAGGTGTCCCTGGTGCTCACTTATGTGACATAAAGTAGAGTTTTTACAACAAAACGCAGCAGAAGACCCCGGTGGTGACAATTGGGAGGACTTACTTTGAACCCAAATTGCCCCCACAACCATGAAATCTCTTAAATTGATCAGCAGAGAACCTTCTTGCCAACTGAGTACCATCCAGTTCCTACAAAACATAAGATCCACCTCTAACTTGAACAACCACTCTATAAGGACCATTCCAACAATTTGAAAAAAGTTTTCCCCACTGAGTCTCTAAAGATTGATTATAAGTCAATACCAGATCTCCAGGGTTTAAAGGATCCCTCATTTGATTTAGATGTTTATCTTCCCCATACTGAACTGATTCTGCTCTGTATTTCATCATCTTGGAGCATTTGGAAGGCTGGGAGCATTGATCATTTCCAAAATGGATTGAGCAAGGAAAGCTGCCACAGATTCAGAACTAAGGTTCTCAAGGAATTTGGCTTCTGTAAGATTTGAAGTAGGTTGGAAAACCTGGACCAGGCTGATGAATTACATACAAAAGAAAGGTTCAGCTATGAGATGACTCAACAAGGAACAATGACCACATAGAAACCCATAGGATGACAACAAACAGAAGTGGGACCTCTAAAAGCAGGGTTATGGCCCCTGAACGGACTAAGTAGAGAATGGCGCTGAGGATGAGATGGAAAAACAAGATGGCTTTGAAGAAGACAGAGCAAAGAAGTCAGTTAAGGTTATCCTGAGGTTGAGTTGAATCGGCTTTTCAGTTTGATGTCAATGTATTTCGCCTTCCCAGTATCTGATACCAAGGTCACTGTTTCAAACCACAATGGAGAAAATAATGAAAATGTTGAATAGTTTTGTAATTATATATTAAATCTTAATAATATTACATAATGTTGTATAAGTATGTTTTTATGAGTATCAATTATGGAATTAAAACCTTGATAATTTATATTATCAAGAAGGGGACCCAATATAACTTTAAATTAAGTTATGAGGACTCAGATGCGTTCCAATTATTGATATAGAAGTTCCCAAAGTGTTTCCTCTCTTTGGGAAGGAGTTACAGTAATCATATTAACCCATACTCTCTATACTGTATAAATTAATTACACATTATCCTTCTTTGGGATGTAATTATAAGTAATACTCCCTCTGTACACTTAATACACCTTACTGATCCTTGAGAGCATTCACTCAGAGGCTTTAGAACTTAATTGTAAGCTATGAACCTTCTAGTAGCACTGCCAAGAGTATATTCCTCTTATAGGTATAGTATAATTATAAATTAATTACTTATTTAATAATATCCTCTTTTGGATGTAATAATGCTTTAATATACTTCACTGAGCCTTCAGTGCGTCCACTCAGAGGGCTCAGCGTTCATCTGTAGGCTGTAAACCTTTTAATAAACATTGCAAAGAGTATACATACTGTATGTGTATAGTATGAGCTAAGATACTTATAATTAAAATTAAATTATTTTCCAAGGTATTAAGCTACATTAAATAAATATAAATAATCATTATGATGGATTCTAAGGCTTCTATACAGTCCATCTGAGTGGTGTATAAGTCCTAAGACCCAGTAAGTAACCTTTTAGTAAGTAAAATGAAAACTTTACCTTGAAAATCCTTCCCAATGGGTACTAGTTCTTCATTACCCATTGGGAATGATGTAATGATGTCTTGGGCCTTTGGGGAAGAACCCAAGGAGAGCCTGACACTCCCCTGGTGATTACTAGAGTCCCTCGAGGGCTCCTGTTACCTCAAAAGAGCAGGGTCTTTACCCTATAGCCCTTTCATCATCCAATATATATTATTATTTGAACAAGAATACAAGCAAGAGTTAACAAGCCCATTAACCTTAATCTCAAGAAGAAGATTGACTTGGGCTATAAAATTTGGTATTAAATTCAATCAATAACCTATCTGGCAACACCAATTTCGAGTGGAAGGTCTCACTTGGATAAGTAACCCCTGTGTGTTACTCTTTAAAGGGTGTGAGCTTATTTATAAGAAAATCTCCTTTTGGTCTTACTCCTTTAAGACTAAGGCCCCTTACCTATTATAAAGGTTTAAGGTGTGGCTCTTTACTCATAATACCTTGGTATTATTTGATTCTGTAAACTTTTAAAGTTGCTGTTTGGAATATATAAGTCAAAACTAATTTAAATATTGGCTTGTCTTTATTCTTTTGCAGGTTTAACCACAGCTAGGTATAGCAATAGAGGTTAAATCCCTGACAGTTTTGTATCAATTGAGAGGGGCTTGCTTTAGTCCATACAGAGAATTCTTGAGCTTGAGATACTTAGACATTCTTTTAGATCCAGCTGGGGTTCTTATAAAGACATCTTCCTCAAGGGGTGCGTGAAGAAATGCTCCCTTAAAATCAAATTGAAGAATTTTGAGGGACTTGTCAACAGAGTAGCTAAGCAAGGCTCGAAGTGAAGCAATTTCACCTGTTGGAGAAAATGTTTCAAAGTAATCAATACCAAATCGTTGGTTGAAACCCTGAACACAGACTCTTTCTTTTAAATTTGTTTCTCCTGAGTGTAGATCATCCTTACTTCAAAATGCCCAGGTGGTGTTGAGAGGGTTTACAACTTCTGATTCCTCAGCATCTTCCCATACTCCAAGGTCTTCAATAGTTTCAAGTTCTTTCTCTATAGGCGGTATCCAGACAGGCAATTTCAGGGCTTTGGTGATGTTTTGAGGAAGCGAGTTGAGGAAGTAGCCGTATCTATCGGGAGCCTTCAGACTTGATTTATCCCTCAACTTTGGCTGCAAGACTTTGAGGACTTCAGATGCTGAGTGGTCAGAGTCGGAAGCTTCTGATTTGTCCGATTTGTCAAGTTCTGACTTCACATCTTCATCTTCAATGTTGGAGGGTGTCGGCTCTTTGTCAGGTGACTTCAAATTTGGCTCTATGCCAGGGTGATGGATCCCAATCGCTTTGTCATTGTTGAGCCTACCCGGGTTTGCAGCTGGAGTCGATTTGATAAACTTAACATGTTTAGTTTTGACGATTTTTCCAGTTTTTGACAGAATTTTGTAAGAGAGAAAACGCGGATTGTAACCTATTAGAATTCCTTCTTCCCCTTTTTTGTTCAGCTTAGACTTGATTTGTCGGTTGCTTAAGAGGTAAATTGCTCCCGACCCAATCGGTTTGAGGTAATCATTTGGAAGTAAGCCATTGTGCATCATTTCCCAGGGAGTTAATCCCCCTTTTTCAGCGGGGATCTGATTTAAGGCCAGAAAACAGCTTTGGATGATCACGTGCCAGTAGGTTTTCGGAATTTTCCCGGAGCTGAAAACTGATCTAAGGGATTCCATTATTGTCCGATTTGCCCTTTCTGCTTTCCCGTTATGCTGAGAATGATACGGTTCGCTGACCAAATGATTGATGGATTTGTCTTTGAAGAATGTTTTGAGCGATTCATTCACAAATTCGCCTCCTCCATTGGTGATTACCTCAACAGGGTACCTTTGCTTCTTTTTTGCTTCATTTTCTATTATGAATTTGATAGTTTCCGCCGCCGCAGCTTTTGAGGGAAGTGGGAAGGCTGACAAGTACCCAGATTTATTGTCAACCACTGTCAGCGCGAATCGCATTCATCCCTTGCTGATGGGATTAAGGGGTCCCATTAGGTCTAGATGTATTCTATTGAAGACTCTAGCTGCAGGAGACTGACTTCTGTTGAATGATGATTTGCTGATTTTACTCTTTTTGCAGGCCACGCATTCAAACGATTTAGCAATTTCGCTGTTGATGCTATACCCAAGGTGTTTTTCCATTCGTTCAACACTGGCATGGCCGAGCTTGAGATGCAGGTACAGTAGTTTGATCAATGATAGATAACAAGCGACTTGATTATCTGTCAAGGACTTCACCTTGGTCAATGGTTTTGAAGGTTGGTCAATTGAGATAATGAGGAGATTATTTTCAATTGCCCCACTCATGACAGAAGCTTTAGAACGTTGAAGAACAAAGGATGGAGGGTTGACTTTGGAGTTCACTCTAAGTGTGCATCCTTTCAACAGTAGCGCCCCAAGAGAGATGAGATTGAAGGTAGCGTCAGGCACCCAAGCGGCGTTTTTGAGTTGAATCTTTTTTCCGCCACTCAAGAGAAAAGCGGTTCCTACGCCCTTTATTGCAATACCTTCCCCTTTCTTTACGGTCTTAATTAATTTGTCTTCCGTTTTTTTGGTGAGTGAGAGGAAAGAATTCCAATCTTGGAACATATGGATGGAGCATCCGCTATCCAGTATGTAGCAATTGGACGGTAGAATGCCAAGGTGGTTGGAGGCGCAGAAGAAAGAGTAGTCGTAAAACTGGGACTCTGCCTGTTGTTTCTTTTTGATTACTCGCTTGCTTTTGCTGGATGATTGATCAGGACAGAGTTCTGGGAATTCTTCCCAGCAAGATGAAGCTGGGTGGGATTTCACGGCAGGGTTATGCTTTCCATTTTCACATCTTGGGGAATCGTATTCTCTGGAATTTTTACTGCAGTGGAACATAGCAGCATTAGTGTCTGAGGTTTTGATGGTCTCAGATTGCATTTCCTTTTTGTGCTGAACAAAGTGGCTTAGGACAATTTTAACTGTCAGATTGTTCCCCAAGTGCATGATCTGGGATCTCATTGTTTTGAGCAAATCCGGAAGCTTGAACAGGATCAAGGAGCTGAGGATGTCGTCGGGCAGAATGATTCCAATTTTGTCCAACTTTCCAAGGTGAGTCTTGATGGATGTAAAAAAGCCATCAATGTTGTTTTGGTTGAAACCAAGGTATAGAAAGTAGAAGAATAGTCTTGCCCGATTGGCTGCTTGACTTGAGGCAAAGTGGTTTTTGGCAGCGAGCCAGATCAGTTTGGTGGAGTCTTCATTTTCAGGAGTGATGACGTTGGTGTGGGTACTTGGTTCTAGTTTAGACATTAGGTATCCAGCCATTTCATCGTCATCAGGAATATCCACTTCAGAGTCTGCCGAGTTTACCAAGTCCAAAATGCCTCTCATCTTGAACAGTTGCTCCATTTTCTTTTTCCATATGGAGTAGTTTGTTTCCGTCAGCAGCGGGGTGGATTCCATCAGAGATTTCAGCGCCAAAGCCTTAAAGTTGCCTTCAACTCCCGGTCCAGGTGATTCAGTGGTTCTTGCCAAGTTGGTTGAGCTCGGGTGATCCATGATTTCGGCTTTTAACCGTGTAAGATTTGAAGTAGGTTGGAAAACCTGGACCAGGCTGATGAATTACATACAAAAGAAAGGTTCAGCTATGAGATGACTCAACAAGGAACAATGACCACATAGAAACCAATAGGATGACAACAAACAGAAGTAGAACCTCTACAAGCAGGGTTATGGCCCCTGAACGGACTAAGTAGAGAATGGCTCTGAGGATGAGATGGAACAACAAGATGGCTTTGAAGAAGACAGAGCAAAGAAGTCAGTTAAGGTTATCCTGAGGTTGAGTTGAATTGGTTGGTTGTCAAAGCCTACAAGTGTTCAAATCTGAAAGAGGTTGGAGTTGCAAGTACTAAGTAGAGTACCGTGATGATCAGAGAGAGTCGTAGGAGCAGCAGGAGGTTGGAGTAGCGAGTGCTGAGTCGAGTCCAAGGTGATCCTTTTGTCGTAGGTGATTTGAGGATGAGGGAATCAGTAGACAAAGACAAGACAAGCTTATAATGGGAAATGTGATCGTGAGATGAGGAACAAAACAGAGCTAAACTGAGAGACCTTTCCGCGGAAGAGTGTACAGAGTGGCAGGTGACATGCAACAGAAAGAGAGTGGACTGCCGCGGCTGTACACGTTGACATCTGCATATTCACAGAGAGATCACGAGATGAGAAAGAAGTCAAGGGATGTGAAAAAGTGGACACTAGACAGCTGACACAAGTGAAAACAGACAGAAAGTAAAGAAAAAATGGAATGCAGGACGTAAAGGCATTTACTGAGCAGAAGAGATATGATAGTCAACAGCTTCAACCCATCCAGAAAAATCATCTCTAGCCACAATGAGGTACTTTGCACCACCTGCCTTGATATGAACCACATCCATAGCAACCCTTCCAAAGACAGTGGACTCCCCAGTAGGATAGAAAATTTCAGCTAGACGCCTAAGATCAAGTTTTTGACAAACTTCACAACTCTTGCACCACTGAGAGAAAAATTTCTTCAAAGATGGCCACCAGAATTGTTTGGATAATTGTTGATAAGTTTTGGTTTCCCCACAATTACCAAGGACCTCATGGAGACTTTCAAGGATCAGATATTGCTTAGCCTGAATGGTAACCACAAAAAGCGCACAAAGGGTCCCCCTTTTCATAAGCCTAGAAACTTGGACAAAGAAACTAGAGGACTTTCTTTTAAGAGATTGAAATTTTTTGGCAGAGAGATCAGGGGGTCTTTGGAGAGTTGAAAGGTACTGCTCTAACTAAAGCCAGAAACCTTGTTGGAAACCAGAGTAATCTTGAGAGGAGAAAGCAGAAACAGGGAAGACCAAGGGTTCTTCCTCATCAAAATCCATTCCAAAATCCAATTCATTGTCTCCAATAGGTCTTCTAAATAAACCATCAGGCATAGTAAAAGATTTCCCAGGTCTCTGGACAATATCAAAAGAGAAAAGCTGGATAAAAGCTACCCAGTGAGTCATTGGAGCATTTGGAAGGCTGGGAACATTGATCTTTCCACAATGGATCAAGCCTCAACTTCCAATTTGAAATGTTGTCCCCAGAGTACTGTTTGGAGTTTCTTCAGCATTCTGGACACACCACAGAGTTCCAGTTTGGGCTGAGAGTATCTAGATCCCACATCCGAAAATAGCAAAGATTCATAAAGAACAGGGCGGTCCAAACAATTTTCATCCTCCTGAGTAAGGACAGCCCCAACAGATTGATAACTAGAGTCAACAGCCAATTTTATTTTGCCAGCTCCAGGCCCATAAGAGATCTTTTTCAAAACTATGTCATTGCCAACAATAGTTTTGAGAAACTGAAATGATATTTTGCAATTTTGGGTAAAAATCCATTCAGCTTCCTTTCTGGTTAGACGGCACAACAGTGCACAGATTTTGGATAGAGAGGGAATGAAGATCCTGACATAAGTTAAAACACCTAGGAAACCTCTAACTTCAGTTGGATTTATTGGAGTAGGCCCGGAGATGATTTTTTTGACTGTGGAGGGTGCCATCCTTCTTCCTTCCTTGCAGACTATATGACCAACAATTTCCAAGGCAGGGACACAGGCAGCAAGTTTTGATCCAGAGACATTAAGGCCAGATTCCTCAATTTGAAACAAAATCCTTTCCAAGATAGTAGAATACTCCCAGATAAATTGTTGAATTCCTGAGTGCCAAGGTAAGAGTTCATTATCATAGTCAGAAACTGGACCTTTAATTCCACCATCATCAATAAAGATACCCACATGATCCAGGATTTTGTCTTGGAGGCTCCACATCATCTGAGCCTGATAAACTGCAACCAAGTTGGTGACACCTTGAGGCAATTGAGTCATTTGAAATTAATCAAGAGGAGTATTGAAAGTAGTGAGCGGCCAAGAAATAGGATGCAAAGATCGTTTGATGCAACCCCGCATGATGTCTCCTAGACCATAAGAGGTTCTCCCAGAGAAGAATTCAACAAATTTTTTGGTGGCAGGAGGAACACCAGAGTCCTTAATAGTAACTTTATTGAGAGGTTGGAGATTGTGAACTACTCAAAGTTTACCGTTACTCTTTAGAACACAGAAAACAGGGCTAGAGTAACTGGAGGTTGACTGTTCATATAGACCGGTACGGACTCATTTGCGGACCAACTTGATGAATTTGTTGACTTTTGCAGAAGGAATAGGGATCTTTTTCTTTTTCCAAGGATCATTTTCAATTACAGGGATGATTTAAGGGAGACCATACAATTCTTTCAAGAGAACTCTCTCTTCTTCACAGAATGCAATAGATTTTTCCATTAGAGATAAGATATTTTTGATCAAATTTAACTCATCAGTTAAAAGCCATCCATCTGGAACAAAGTTGAACACCTTCAATTGTTCTTCAGTGACACAAACACAAGGTACAAAGGGGCCAATAAGGCAGTGGGGTAGACCACAATAAGATCACGAGATAGAGGAGGAAGCATGAGAGGAGGATTGAGATTGAGAGGCATGGGTTGGTTGACAGGCTGGACCTTTTTTGCAACTGGCTTATACTAAGTGGCCAACGAGAGTAGTTCTTGTTTCCTCCAAGAATTCACCAGCAAGACCTGAGTATAAAAATTGAGATCAGATTAGAACATTCTCCAAGTTTGATGTTCGATAACATTTTTGGGGGGTGCCTTTTCCATAAAAGAGGATCCAAAAAATAACGCTTTTCTCACATGTGTGGCACAAGGTACATTTTTAAAACTATGGTAGAAGCATTCCCTGATGGTGCACAATTTGGAGGATTTAATTTTACCCCCAAGTGCCTCCACTGGAGCTTATACTCCCAAACCATTAAGAAAAGAATCAAGATCAGGATCTAGTTTATACTCATAGCGGAGAATAAAACCTGGGCTAGGGGAAGATTGATCAGCAATAAGAGTACAAGGAACAGAAAAAACAACAGCTCCAGAGAGAAGAGAAATTTTTTTGGACTTTTGTGTTTTAACATGTTTTTGATTTTGGACATTTTTGAGATCAGAAGAAAAGGAAGAAATAGATGAAATGGATGAAAAATATGCCTCAGAGATGAAAGTTGGCCCTGTAGTTGAAGTCCGAGGCTTAGAAGAACTAAAACTATTTGTATTAACAACTATTCTGCTAAAAAATGAGAGGAGTTAGAAGAATCCTTCTGCTTCCCCTTCAGAACCAATTTAAGTGAAAAACCAGGGAAATCTCTTTCCCAAAAACCAGAATCAAAAGAACAGAGAGGAAATTCAATCTTCCTACCATCAGCATCAGGAAGAAGGATTCTCTCCTCAACTTGATTGGAAAACATCAGGGTGGCTCCAAAATCTATTAAGAAAGGACAACCCAAAATCATGGGACCTTCCAAACAAGTGATCCAAAAGTGACAGGTTCCAGCAATATTTTGAACAATTTGAACTGGCACATCCTCAGAAATACCCACCAACTCACAAGATTGATTTTCAATTCCATAAACCGTAGATTTGAAGCTGACCCTTGGACTGAGATTGAGCTTGCAGGCCATTGCATCCAAAATTAAGTTTAGTTGGGACCCAGAATCAACAAGTAGAGAAACCGCTTTGGATGAGTCACCTAGAGAGCATGGTAAAAATCCAAGAGGACAAGAATAAAGATTTGAATTAGAAGGAGGATCTGTTCCACCAGAGTCTTCTATCAAGGTTCCAGAGGAAACTTTCAATTCATCGGGACCAATCTCCACATGTTGCCAAGAAACCCATTTCTTCATGCCTTCAGCCAGAGAGGGTGAGATGGAAAGGAGTTCAGCCACAGTAAGAGCAGGGATTTTAAGATTAGAAATTTTCTTTAATACCCCTTCCACAGCTTTGGGGTGATCTTTGGAAATTCCCCTTTCCAATTGAACCTTGTGTTGAGTGGGAAGAGGAAGTTCAGGTGGGGGTGGAACTAAAACTGGATCAGTTGGTGAAGGTTATTTGGAGGGCAAAGAAGCAGGATCAGATTATTCTGGGAACCGATCCATGAGGGGTTCCTTCCCTACTTCCATGTCTTCTACCTCAGAAGAGGGAGGCTCCAGTGAAGATTGACGTTTGACCAGTTTGGGACAAATTGAAGATGGAACAGGGGGATCTATATGAAGTCTGGGTTCTTCCTGTTGTTTCCTAGCTGGATTGGATTGATAAGTTCCAGAAAAGCTGGAAGAAGAGACCACAGGAGGATACCAAGGTTGAAGGGTTCCACAAGCAGATCGAAAATCAAGATAGGCCAAGGATGCCTTCTTGGGAGCTGAAGGCTGGAAAGAGGCCACCACATGACAAATTGGACAAGATGAATCAAAAGGGATAAGTGCACCATTACAAAGAAAGAAGTTACTCCCTTTCTGTTCCACCAACATTTCCTCCTTGTCCTTCTGGAGTTCAGGACAGCAACCAGTTCCATGACCTTCTTGGTGGCAATAATAGAAAACTATGGTTGACCTAGGAATGGAGTTGGAGGGTTTGGGGACAACCAGAGAGGAGAGTTTCTGATCCATTTTATTCTTGAAAGCTTGCAGGAGTTTGGTGATCTCATTGATAGTTGGGGTTTCTCAGTGAATCTGAGGATTTGGTTTAGGTCTGCAATTGGCTTCCATCTTATTCATGATTTTGTTAGATGCTTTAAAAGAGGGGGCAAGGAATGGGTCAGTGATTCTAGGTTTTTCAAAAGTGAGAGCTGTTTGACCTTTCATCACTTTATCCACAGTATTCCTAAGAACCATGAAAGCAGGGAGCTTGAACCAATTATCTCATGTGGTGATCATGGATCCGGATTTTACCAATTCATCCTTAATTCTTTCCTGCACTCCTGGAGAGAAAGGCTGAAAGATTCACACTTGAATTTTTTCCAACGTATAAATTTGATCATTTTGGATAAGATAGGATTGAATAGGGTCCCAGGATTTTCTGACAGACAGATGGAAAATCTGATGCTGAGGAGATACCACCATTGGAGGTCCATTGGGAGACTAGGGCATCCAGATCTTGGAGAGTGAACCTAGCTCATCAATTTTACCCCAATAGGCAATCATTGCTTCCTTAAGAAGTACCCAGTCATGAGATTCAATCCATTGAATGATTCAATCACTTCCATGACTTCATCAGAGGAGATAAAGAATTTCAGTTGATAAGCAATGTAATATTTGCTGGCACTGTCCACTTCAGCAGCCATCTCTTAGGAATCCAGGAACTTTTTGAAATTCGTACCTTTAAAGCATAAGTTCTTGTTTTGAGGTTTGATCTTGATCATCTTGGCCCAAACAGAGGTAGAAGGGGTACCGATAGATTCCATTTCGACAAAATATTTCCTAAGGGATCCAAAGAACAGATTTCCAAAGTGGCTAACAAGTGTGGCAAGGGTAGGGTTTACAAAAAACGACTAGGATCAAACCCCTTGATGGTGCAAAATTGGGAGGACTTACTTCTGGAACAAGTTGCCTCCACGGATTGGATTTAGATGATAACAGAAACACAAAAAAAGAAGAAAAACAGAAAAAGAGAAAAAGATTGGTTTTGATTCCACAAATTTCTCAACTGGAATAGCATGGGACTGTAAATCCCAAGGTTTCTGGTTTGATCCCGGCTGGGGGACCAAATGTAAGACTCCAAACGGCGCAGGGCGTTGGCATTTCTGTGGAGGGGATAGGTGCTTTTTTAGGCTGCCCTCCTGAGTGTTACAAAAATATTTAAATGTAACCATGATCAAATTCCAGAACCTGGTAAACAGGGAACCAAAAGTAAGAGGATAAAGATTGTAGTAGTTGGTAGCTAGGAGACAACACTATCTGAGGAAAGATGTTGTTTGGGAACCGTTGAATAGAAGGAGTCAAGAATTGTTCAGATTTTAACAAGACAAGGCAATTGTGAGTGAAAACGCCCACAAGCTAATAGCTCTGGTTGTCAGCAGGAGCTTAGGAAAGATCAACTCAATCCCAAACAACCTCCAGGTTCTCAATGAACCTTCCCAACTCTCTGCAATCAAGCGCTTGAAGGGTACCAGGTAACTGTGGGTGGCTGCACAAAACAAAGCTAATTGTTTGAAGAAGCTCTAGAAGCAAAAAAATAACTGATTCAAACTAGAATAACCCAACACTTCTCAAGGGACTCAAGAGTAGCGTGGCAGATATCAACTTCAAAAGAAGGGAAGGAAGATTTAACACTCCAGGTTTTAAGCTTAATAAAACCACTTCAGTCAAACGTGACTGGTTCCAGAAAGATATTCAAAGGATAATCATGACCAGTATGGTCGGATAAAGGGATCAGGAGTGGTGTAACAAACTTGGGAATTTGATTAGAAATATTCTGCTTCAACCAGCAAAGCTTATTGGTTGGTGATAAGGCTCAGGAATCAAGGCGGTTTGAGTATGGATGCTCAAGGATCAAGAGGGTAGTCATATATATGTGATGGGATGATAGGAATATTCTCATTTGTAGTGGTTGGTAGCTGGGAGACAAAACTCTCTGAGGAAAGATGATGTTGGGGAACCCTTGAATAGAAGGAGTCAAGAATTGTTCAGAGTTCAACAAGACAAGGCAATTGTGAGTGAAAACGCCCACAAGCTAATAGCTCTGGTTGTCAGCAGGAGCTTAGGAAAGGTCAACTCAATCCCAAACAACCTTCAGGTTCTCCATGAACCTGCCCAACTCTTTGCATTCAAGCGCTTGAAGGGTGGTACCATATAACACTTTAAATAACAAGGTTTCTGGTTTGATCCCGCCTGGGGGACTAAATGTAAGACTCCAAACAGCGCAGGGCGTTGGAAGTTCTGTGGAGGGGATAGGTGCTTTTTTAGGCTGCCTTCCTGAGTGTTACAAAAATATTTAAATGTAACCAAGATCAAATTCCAGAACCTGGTAAACAGGGAACCAAAAGTAAGAGGTTAAAGATTGTAGTAGTTGGTATCTGGGAGACAACACTATCTGAGGAAAGATGTTGTTTGGGAACCCTTCAATAGAAGGAGTCAAGAATTGTTCTGAGTTTAATAAGACAAGGCAATTGTGAGTGAAAACGCCCACAAGCTAATAGCTCTGGTTGTCAGCAGGAGCTTAGGAAAGATCAACTCAATCCCAAACAACCTCCAGGTTCTCAATGAACCTTCCCAACTCTCTGCAATCAAGCGCTTGAAGGGTACCAGGTAACTGTGGGTGGCTGCACAAAACAAAGCTAATTGTTTGAAGAAGCTCTAGAAGCAAAACAATAACTGATTCAAACTAGAATAACCCAATACTTCCCAAGGGACTCAAGAGTAGCGTGGTGGAATTCAAATTCAAAAGAAGGTAAGGGAGGTTTATTACTCCAGGTTTTAAGATTAATAAAACCTCTTCAGTCAAACATGAATGGGTCCAGAAAGATAATCAAAGGATGATCAGGACCAGTATGATTGGATAAAGGGATCAGGAGTGGTGTAACACACTCAAGAATTTGATTAGAAAAATTCTTCTTCAACCAGCAAAGCTTATTGGTTGTTGATAAGGCTCAGGGATGAAGGGGGATTTGAGTATGGAGGCTCAAGGATCAAGGGGGTAATCATATATATCTGATGGGATGATAGGATTATGCTCATTCCATGCTGGATTGATTCAATGATGGATCCTCCTCTTCCAAAAGGCAGGGGAGAGCCCCTTCTTATATGGGCTGGAGGCCCTGTTAGACTATGTACAATGTATTCTACAAATAGAGCAGAAAAAGAAAGAAAATCAGGTGACTGGAAAAAATTTGATCACGTGGGCCAGTGGAAATCCTCCTCATCCCTTCACCATCTCTTGCTTCCTTCTTTCGATGGGCCCGTGCAACAACACCGGAATCACCCACCCCTTGTCTAAAGGCAGACGGGGTGGGAAAGGAAAATGACTGGGGGGCCGCGGATGTCCGCGGGCGGTAGTCAACACTCTCCACCCCTTGGCTGAAGGCAGAAGAGGGTGGAGAGTCCCAGGAAGGGTGACGGATGGAGTTTGTGAGAGCGCAGATGGGCCAATAGGAGATTGGCTTGAGGTGATTGAGTAAATCCTGACAGGCTTGAGATTGACTACTGATATATTGAGTGAGTTGGGAGATTGATGGGTCCAAGGATTGGACAAGCGCTTGAGGTGCGGTCGGGATGGGTTTGGTAAGGTATGGATGAGTGACGTGCAAGGCACGAGCAATAAGCGGCGCGCAAGGATAGGGACGAGCAAGGCGCAAGGATGAGGATGAGGAAGCGGGAAACGCAATGATAAAGATGAGGACGCGGGACACGCAATAATAAAGATGAGGTCGCGGGACGCGCAATGATAAAGATGAGGATGCAGGACGCGCAATGATTAAGATGAGGATGAGTGGATGAGCGGCGCGCAAGGATGAGGATTAGGATGAGGGACGCGCAATGTGCAAGGGTGAGGATGAGGATGAGGGACGCGCGATGGGTGAGGAAACTTTTTTGAATTCTTTTCCCACGGTGTCCCAAACGGTTCACCACACCTTCATCTTTGCGCGTTGCTCATCCTTCATTGTTGTGCGTCGCTCATCCACACCTTACCAAACCCATCCTGACTGCATCTCCAAGCGCTTGTCCAAGCCTAGGACCCGTCAATCTCCCGCCACACTCAATCTATCAGTTGACAATCTCAAGCCCATCAGGATTTACTCAATTGCCTCAAGCTGATCTCCTATCTTCCCATCCGCACTCTGACAAACTTCATCCATCACCCTTCCTGGGACTCTCCCACCCTCTTCCGCCTTTGGAAAAGGGGAGGAGAGTGTCAACTACAGCCGGCGGACATCAGCAGCAGTCTGGTTCATTTTCCTTTCCCACCCTTTTCCGCCTTTGGAAAAGGGGTGGGGAGTGTTTACTACCACGCGCGAACATCTGCAGCCGTCTGGTCTAGTTTGTTTTCCTTTCCCACCCCGTCTGCCTTTGGATGAGGGGTGGGTGATTCCGGTATTTTGGCGCGCCCCCATCCACAGACGGACGCAAGTGATCACCTGATTTTCTTTCTTTTTCCGCTCTATTTGCAGAATCAGTTGTACGTAGTCTAACAGGGCCTCCTGCTCATATAAGGAGGGGCTCTCCCCTGCCTTTTGAACACATCAGGCCATGATCAATCCACCATTGAATCATCCAGCATGGAATGAGCATAATCCCATAATCCCATCAGAAATCTATGATTTCCCCTTGATCCTTGAGCCTCCATACTCAAACCCCTTGATCCTTGAAGCCTTATCACCAACCAATAGCTTTGCTGGTTGAAGAATAATTTGTATAATTGAATTCTTGAGTGGGTTACACCACTCCTGATCCCTTTATCCAACAATACTGGTCCTGATCATCCTTTGATTATCTTTCTGGAACCAGTCACTTTTGACTGAAGAGGTTTTATTAAGCTTAAAACTTGTAGTGTTAAACCTCCCTTCCCTTCTTTTGAAGTTGAATTCCGCCACACTACTCTTTAGTCCCTGAAGAAGTGTTGGGTTATTCTTGTTTGAATCAGTTATTGTTTTGCTTCTAGAGCTTCTTCAAAAAATTAGCTTTGTCTTGTGCAGCCACCCACAGTTATCTGGTGCCCTTCAAGCGCTTGAATGCAAAGAGTTGGGCAGTTTCATGGAGAACCTGAAGGTTGTTTGGGATTGAGTTGACCTTTCCTAAGCTCCTGCTGACAACCAGAGCTATTAGCTTGTGGGCGTTTTCACTCACAATTGCCTTGTCTTGTTGAACTCTGAACAATTCTTGACTCCTTCTATTCAAGTTTTCCCCAAAATCATCTTGCCTCAGATAGTGTTGTCTCCCAGCTACCAACGACTACAATCTTTATCCTCTTACTTTTGGTTCCCTGTTTACCAGGTTCTTGACTTTGATCTTGGTTACATTTAAATATTTCTGTAAAACTCAGGAGGGAAGCCTAAAAAAGCACTTATCCCCTCCACAGAACTGCCAACGCTGGGCGCCATTTGGATTCTTACATTTGGTCCCCCGGGCAACGATCAAAGCAACAACGTTGGGATTTACAGTCCCAAATTTGTGATATCAACTTGGAATTCCAATCTTTTTCTCTTCTTCTGTTTTTTCTTTTTTTTCTGTTATCATCTAGATCTGTGAAGGCAACTTGTTCCAGAAGTAAGTCCTCCCAATTGTGCACCATAAAGGGTTTTGATCCTAGTCATTTTTTGTAAACCCTACCCTTGCCACACTCGTGAGCCACTTTGGAAATTTGTTCTTTGGATCCCTTAGGAAATCTTTTGTCAAAATGGAATCTATCAGTACCCCTTCTACCTCTGTTTGTTCCAAGATGATCAAGATCAAACCTCAGAAAAAGAAATTATGCTTTAACGGTAAAAATGTCAAATGGTTCCTGGATTCCCAAGAGATTGCTGCTGAAGTGGACAGTGCCAGAAAATATGAAATGGCTTATCAACTGCAATTCTTTATCTCCTCTGATGAAGTCATGGAAGTTATTGAATCATTTGATAGATTCAAATCCCATGAATGGGTACTTCTTGAGGAGGCAATGATTGCCTATTTGGGTAAAACTGATATAGCTAGGTTCACTCTCCAAGATCTGGATGCCTAGTCTCTCAATGGACCTCCAATGGTGGTATCTACTCAGCCTCAGATTATCAAGCTTTCAGAAAATTTTGGGATCATATCCAATCCTATCTTATCCAAAACATTCACATTGATACGTTGGACAAAATTTGAGTGCAATTTTTTCAGTCTTTCTCTGCAGGAGTGCAGGAAAGAATTAAGGATGAATTGGTGAAATCCGGATCCATGATCACTACAAGAGATAATTGGTTCAAGCTCCCTGCTTTCATGGTCCTTAGGAATACTGTGGATAGAGTGATGAAAGTTCAAACAGCTCTCACCTTTGAAAAACCTAAAATCACTGAACCAGTTATTGCCCCCTCTTTTCAAGCATCTAACAAAATCATGAATAAGATGGAAGACAATTGCAGACCTAAACCAAATCCTCAGACCCACCGGGAAACACCTACTATAAATGAGATCACCAAACTCTTGCAAGCTTTTGAGAATAAAATGGATCAGAAACTTGCCTTCCTGGTTGTCCCCAACCCTCCAACTCTGTTCCTAGGTCAACCATAGTTTGCTATTATTGCCAGAGAGAAGGTCATTGAACTGGTTGCTATCCTGAACTCCAGAAGGACAAGGAGGAAATGTTGGTGGAAGAGAAAGGGATTAACTTCTTTCTTCATAATGGTGCACTTATCCCTTTTGATTCATCTTGTCAAATTCGTCATGTGGTTGCCTCTTCCCAGCCTTCTGCTCCCAAGAAGGCATCCTTGGCCTCTTTTGATTTCCAATCTGCTTGTGGAACCCTTCAACCTTGTTATCCTCCTGCTGTCTCTTCTTCCAGCTTTTGTGGAACCTATCAATCTGATCCAGCTAGGAAAAAACGTGAAGAAACCAGACCTCATGAAGCTCCCCCTGTTCCATCTTCAATTCTTTGAAAACCAGTCAAACGTCAACTTTCACCGGAGTCTCCTTCTTCTAAGGTAGAAGACATGGAAGTAGAATAGGAATCCCTCATGGATAGGTTCCCAGAATACCCTGATGCTTCTCCTCCGCGATCCAAATCACCTTCACCAACTGATCCAGTTATAGTGCCACCCTCACTGGAAATCCCTCTTCCAACTCAACCCAAGGTCCAATTCAAAGGGGAATTTCCAAAGACCAGCCCAACACTGTTGAAGGGGTATTAAAAAAAATATCTGATCTTCAAATCCCTGATCTAACCATGGCTGAACTCCTTTCCATCTCACCCTCTGTGGCTGAAGGCATGAAGAAATGGGTTTCTTGGCAATGTGTGGAGATTGGTCCTGAAAAATTGAAAGTTTCCTCTGGAACCTTGATAGAAGACTCTGGTGGAACAGATCCTCCTTCTGATTGAAATCTTTATTCTTGTCCTCTTGGATTTTTACCATGCTCTTTAGGTGACTCATCCAAAACAGTTTATCTACTTGTCAATTCTGGGTCCCAACTAAACTTTATTTTGGATGCAATGGCCTGCAAGCTCAATCTCAGTCCAAGGGTCAGCTTTGACTCTGCGGTTTACAGGATTGGGAATCAATATTTTGAGTTGGTGGGTATTGCTGAGGATGTGCCACTTTGAATTGGTCAAAATATTGCTGGAACCAGTCACTTTTGGATCACTCATTTGGAAGGTCCTATGATTTTGGGTTGTCCTTTCTTAATAAACTTTGGAGCCACCCTGATGTTTTCCCATCAAGTTGGGGAGAGAATTCTTCTTCCTGATGATGATGGTAGGAAGATTGAAGTTCCTCTCTGTTATTTGGATTCTGGTCGTTGGGAAAGAGATTTCCCTGTTTTTCACCTAAATCGGTTCTGAAGGGGAAGCAGAAGGATTCTTCTAACTCCTCTCATTTTTTAGCAGAATAGTTGGTAATACTAATAGTTGTAGTTCTTCTTAGCCTCAGACTTCAACTACAGGGCCAACTTTTATCTCTGAGGCATATTTTTCATCCTTTTCATCTCTTTCTTCTTTTTCTTTGGATCTCAAAAATGTCCAAAAAGAAAAACATGTTAAAACACAAAATTCCAAAAATATTTTTCTTCTCTCTACTTCTGTTGTTTCTACTTTTCCTTGTACTCTTATCACTGATCAATCTTCCTCTAGCCCTATTGTGATTCTCCGCAATGATTATAAACTAGATCCTGATCTCAATTCTTTTCTTAATGGTTTTGGTATGGAGGAGTATGGGCTCCAGTGGAGGCACTTGGGGATAAAAGTAAGTCCTCCCAATTTTGCACCATCAGGGCATTCTTCTACCATAGTTTTCAAAACTCTACCTCTTGCCACACATGTGAGCAAAGCGTTATTTTTTGGATCCTCTTTTATGGAAAAGGCACCATTCAAAAATTTTATGGAACATGAAACTTTGAGAATGTTGGAATCTGGTCTCAATTGTGGTACTCAGGTCTTGTTGGTGAATGCTTGGAGGAAACAAGAACTTCTCTCTTTTGCCACTAAGTATAAGCCAGTTGTAAAAAGGTCCAGCTTGTCAACCAACCCATGCCTCTCAATCTCAATCCTCCTCTCATGCATCATCCTCTATCTTGTGATCCTTATTTTGGTCTACCCCACTCCCTTATTGGCCCCTTGAACCTTGTGGTTGTGTCACTGAAGAACAATTGAAGGTTTTCAACTTTGTTCCAGATGGATGGCTTTTAACTGATGAGTTAAATTTGATCAAAAATATCTTATCTCTAAGGGAAAAATCTATTGCATTCTGCAAAGAAGAGAGAGTTCTCTTGAAATAATTGTATGGTCTCCCTTACATCATCCCTTTAGTTGAACATGATCATTGGAAATAGAAAAAGATCCCTATTCCTGCTGCAAAAGTCAACAAATTCATCAAGTTGGTCCAGAAAGGAGTCCGTACCGGTCTATATGAACAGTCAACCTCCAGTTTCTCTAGCCCTGTTCTCTGTGTTCTAAAGAGTAATGGAAAACTTAGAGGAGTTCACGATCTCAAACCTCTCAATCAAGTTACTATTAAGGACTCTGGTGTTCCTCCTGCCACCAAAAAATTTGTTGAATCCTTCTCTGGGAGAGCCTCTTATGGTCTAGGAGACATCATGGGGAGTTACAACAAACAATCTTTGCATCCTATTTCTTGGCCGCTCACTACTTTCAATACCCCTCTTGGTTGATTTCAACTGACTCAATTTCCTCAAGGTGCCACCAACTCGGTTGCAGTTTATCAGGCTCAGATGATGTGGAGCCTCCAAGACAAAATCCTGGATCATGTGGGTATCTTTATTGATGATGTTGGAATTAAAGGTCCACTTTTTGACTATGATAATGAACTCTTACCTTGGAACTCAGGAATTGAACAATTTATCTGGGAGTATTCTACTATCTTGGAAAGGATTTTGTTTCAAATTGAGGAATCTGGCCTTAATGTCTCTGGATCAAAACTTGCTGCCTGTGTCCCCGCCTTGGAAATTGTTGGTCATATAGTCTACAAGGAAGGAAGAAGGATGGCACCCTCTAAAGTCAAAAAAATCATCTCCTTTCCTAGTCCAATAAATTCAACTGAAGTTAGAGGTTTCCTAGGTGTTTTAACTTATGTCAGGATCTTCATTCCCTCTCTATCCAAAATCTGTGCACCCTTGCGCCGTCTAACCAGAAAGGAAGCTGAATGGATTTGGACCCAAGATTGCAAAAGATCATTTCAGTTGCTCAAAACTATTGTTGGCAATGACATAGTTTTGAAAAAGATCTCTTATGGGCCTGGAGCTGGCAAAATAAAATTGGCTGTTGACTCTAGTTATCAATCTGTTGGGGCTTTCCTTACTCAGGAGGATGAAAATGGTTTGGACCGCCCTGTTCTTTATGAATCTTTGCTATTTTTGGATGTGGGAGCTAGATAATCTCAGCCCAAACTGGAACTCTGTGGTGTGTCCAGAATGCTGAAGAAACTCCAAAAAGTACTCTGGGGAAAACATTTCAAATTGAAATTTGACGCTCAATCCATTGTGGAAATGATCAATGCTCCCAGCCTTCCAAATGCTCCAATGACTCACTGGGTAGCTTTTATCCAGCTTTTCTCTTTTTATATTGTCCACAGGCCTGGGAAATTGCTTACTATGCCTGATGGTTTATTTAGAAGACCTATTGGAGACAATGAATTGGATGTTGGAATGGATTTTGATGAGGAAGAACCCTTTGTCCGCCCTGTTTTTGCTTTCTCCTCTCAAGATTACTCGGGTTTTAAACAAGGTTTCTGGCTTAAGTTAGAGAAGTACCTTTCAACTCTCCAAAGACCCCCTGATCTCTCTGCCAAAGAATTTCAATCTCTTAAAAGAAAGTCCTCTAGTTTCTTTGCACAAGGTTCTAGGCTTATGAAAAGGGGAACTCCTTGTGCGCTTGTTGTGGTTACTATTCCGGCTAAGCAAGATTTGATCCTTGAAAGTCTCCATGAGGGCCTTGGTCTTTGTGTGGAAACCAAAACTTATCAACAATTATCCAAACAATTCTGGTGGGCATCTCTGAAGAAATCTGTCTCTCAATGTTGCAAGAGTTGTGAAGTTTGTCAAAAACTTGATCTTAGGCGTCCAGCTGAAATTTGCTATCCTACTGGGGAGTCCGCTGTCTTTGGAAGGGTTGCTATGGATGTGATTCATATCTAGGCAGGTGGTGTGAAGTACCTCATTGTGGCTAGAGATGATTTTTCTGGATTGGTTGAAGCCAAATTTCTTTAAGAACCTTATTTCTGAATATGTGGCAACTTTCCTTCATGAGAATTGGAAAATGCGTTACGGTTTGGCTTGATGTTATTCTACTGATGGTGGCTTGTAATTTGGTGGAAAACTGGCTGAAATGATCTGATTGCTCCCTGGAAAACATAGAGTTACTACTCACTATTACCCTGAAGGACAAGGCATGGTGGAAAGAGGCCTTGATCCCTTGAAGGCTGCTCTGGTTAAACTTGCTGGTGAAAGTGGCAAGAATTTTCGGAAGTTTCTCCCCTTGGTCCTCTTCTCTGATCAAATTTCCACCAAGCAAACCACTGGCTACTCTCCTTATGAAATCATCTTTGGTCAGAGGGCTTTTCTTCTTCTTGATCTTGAATTGGAGTCTTTCTTGGGCATCTCTTGGGAACAATTTTCCTCAACTACTGACCTATTAGTTGCCAGGTCAAAGAAACTGGAGTGCAGTGAAGATATTTGTAACAAATGTTATCAGAAGATGATAGAATCAAGAGCAGAATCAGTTAAGTATTGTGAAGATAAACATCTAAATCAAATCAGGGATCCTTTAAACCCTGGAGATCTGGTGTTGACTTATAATCAATCTTTAGAGACTCAGTGGGGAAAACTTTTTTTGAATCGTTGGAATGGTCCTTATAGAGTGGTTTGTCAAGTTAGAGGTGGATCTTATGTTTTGGAAGAACTGGATGGTACTCAGTTGGTTAGAAGGTTCTCTGCTGATCAAGTTAAGAGATTTTATGGTTGTGGGGGCAATTTGGGTTCAAAGTAAGTCCTCCCAATTGTGCACCACTGGGGTCTTCTGCTGCGTGTTGTTGTAAAAACTCTACTTTATGCCACATATGTGAGCACCTGGAACGCCTTTCCTTTTATCTTCTCCACATTTATGCTCTTTTGGATGGATCAAGATGGGTTTCAACATTTTTTTTACTTAGAGGATCAATAAACGGCCAATTATTTTTCTGTTCTTTTTCATGTTTTCAAAATTACAATGCAGACTAGGGACAGTCTGTAAGCTGGGGAGAGATGTGGTGAACCATTTGGGACACTGTGGGAAAAGAATTCAAAAAAGTTTCCTTGCGCGTCGCGCATCCCTCATCCTCATCCTCATCGTCACACGTCGCCTGTCCCTCATCCTCATCCTCATCCTTGTGCGCGGCTCATCCACTCATCCTCATCTTTATCATTGCGCATCCTGCGTCCTCATCTTTATCATTGCGCGTCCCGCATCCTCATCTTTCTTATTGCGCGTCCCGTGTCCTCATCTTTATCATTGCGTGTCCCGCTTCCTCATCCTCATCCTTGCGCGTCGCTTGTCCTTATCCTTGCGCGCCGCTCATCCGTCGCGCCTCGCGCGTCACTGATCCACACCTTACCAAACCCATCTCAACCGCACCTCCAAGCGCTTGTCCAATCCTTGGAACCATCAGTCTCACAAATCACTCAATCTATCAGTAGTCAATCTCAAGCCTGTCAGGATTTACTCAATTGCCTCGAGCAAATCTCCTATCGGCCCATGTGCGCTCTCACAAACTCCATCTGTCACCCTTCCTGGGACTCTCCACCCTCTTCCGCCTTCAGCTAAGGGGTGGAGAGTGTCAACTACCCCCCCGCGGACATTGGGGGCCCCCCAGTCATTTTCCTTTCCCACCCCGTCTGCCTTTGGACGAGGGGTGGGTGATTCCGGTGTTGTCGCGCGTTCCCATTGACAGACGGAGGCAAGAGATGGTGAAGCAATGAGGAGGATTTCTGCCGGCCCGTGTGATCAACTTTTTTCTGGTCACCTGATTTCCTTTCTTTTTCTGCTCTATTTGTAGAATCTGTTGTACATAGTCTAACAGGGCCTCCTGCCCATATAAGGAGGGGCTCTCCCCTGCCTTTTGGAAGAGGAGGATCCATCATTGAATCAATCCAGCATGGAATCAGCATAATCTATCATCCCATCAGATATATATGATAACCCCCTTGATCCTTGAGCCTCCATACTCAAACCCCCTTGATCCTTGAGCCTTATCACCAAACAATAAGCTTTGCTGGTTGAAGAAGAATTTGTCTAATTGAATTCTTGAGTGTGTTACACCACTCCTGATCCTTTTATCCAACCATACTGGTACTGATTATCCTTTGATTATCTTTCTGGATCCGGTCACATTTGACTGAAAAGGTTTTATCAAGCTTAAAACTTGTAGTGTTAAACCTCCCTTCCCTTCTTTTGAAATGGAATTCCTCCACGCTACTCTTGATTCCCTTGAGAAGTGTTGAGTTATTTTAATTTGAATCAGTTATTGTTTTGCTTCTAGAGCTTCTTCAAACAATTAGCTTTGTTTTGTGCAGCCACCCACAGTTATCTGGTACCCTTCAAGCGCTTGATTGCAGAGAGTTGGGAAGGTTCATTGAGAACCTGGAGGTTGTTTGGGATTGAGTTGATCTTTCCTAAGCTCCTGCTGACAACCAGAGCTATTAGCTTGTGGGCGTTTTCACTCACAATTGCCTTGTCTTGTTGAAATCTGAAAAATTCTTTACTCCTTCTATTCAAGGGTTCCCCGACATCATCTTGCCTCAGATAGTGTTTTCTCCCAGCTACAAACCACTACAATCTTTATCATCTTTCTTTTGGTCCCCCGTTTACCAGGTTCTGGACTTTGATCTCGGTTATATTTAAATATTTTTGTAACACTCAGGAGGGCAGCCTAAAAAAGCACCTATCCCCTCCACATAACTGCCAACACCCTGCGCCGTTTGGATTCTTACAATGGATGAGCGGGGGCGGCAATGATGATGAGCTGCGCGCGACAATGACAATGGGGATGAGGGACGCGCAACACGCAAGGATGAGGATGAGGAGGAGGAATGCGCGAGGAAGAGGATAAGCGGCGGTGGCAATGATGATGAGCGGCGCCCAACAATGACAATTGGGATGAGGGAAGCGCAACATGCAAGGATGAGGATGAGGAGGTGCGACGCGCAAGGAAGAGGATAAGTATGAGGGATGCGCAACATGCCAGGAAAATTTTTGAATTCTTTTCCCAAGGTGTCTCAAATGGTTCAAAACAACATTCCAGAAAGTTTTTAGAAAAGGCATCAGATCTTTCTATGTGGATAAGGTTGTCTAAGTTGAAGTATAGGACTTCTCCTGATCTAGAATTTATGTAGAGACACGGATTGCTTGTTGAATCTCTCAATCCTTGAGATTTAATCCAGACTGTAAGAGTCTTGTACCGGTTCTTTGGTGATTGGAGGAGACCATACAGCAATTTTTTTAATTTTAAGTATGGAGATTTTCTATTTGAACTCTTGGGAGTTTTGATTATAACGGTTTCATTTAGGGGGGCATGAAGAAACGCCCATTTTACGTTGAACTGAGTGAAAGTCGTTTTATTCTTCAGGACGTAGAGTAATGCAAGTCGTAGAGAGCCAAGTTTCCCGGTTGGTTCCCAAGTCTCTTCAAAGTACACGTCATGGATTTGACCAAAGCCTTGAACACATAGTCTAGCTTTGTACTTGACAGGTTCACCATGGCAGTTTTCTTTGACCTTAAATACCCATGTTGTATTCAAAATATTATTTGGTGTGCCATAGTATTCTTCCCAGACTTCTTGAGTCTCTATTGAGGTTAATTTTTCTTTGGAAGCTATTTTCCATTTTTGGCCATTCAGGGCATTTTTGCGCAGCTTTATATGATGGTGGTTCATAATAGTTATGGAACCCGTACCTCTGAGTTCTTCAAATCTCTCACCTGGGCTTAATTAGGTTGGCGCCTGATGTAGTCGGTTCAGGGGCAGGTAACGTGGGAAGTTCTGGAGGTGGAGAAGGAGAGGGAGGAGAGTCAATTTTGTCTTCAAGATAGGAGTCTGACTCAGAAGAGTCCGGACCCATCTCCCTGATTAGGTATTGTTCTTCCTTTGTAGAGAAGTTGGATTCATTTGATTCCAGATTGGATTGTGAAATTATTTTGACACCTGGGGATTTGAAAAAAGGGAACTTGGTCAGTTGAGTCTTGAGAAATTTAACGTGTTTGGTTTCAATGACACCGCCAAGAGAATTGAGAATGAGGTAAGAGTGAAAGGTGGGATTGAAACCAACTAGAATCCCTTCTAAACCCTTCTCATCGAATTTCTGTCCTTTCTGAACTCAATTTGCAAGTTAGATTAAAGAGGAACTTACAGGCTTTAAGTAATTAGCCGGGAGACTCTTACAAAACATAAGGTTCCCAAGGAGAAAGGTTTTTACCTTCCCTAGGGATTTGGTTGAGCATGAAGAAGCAGCTTCTTGTTATAATGTGCCAATCATTTTTGGATAGCTGCAAGGAAGAAAACGTAGCACATGCAGATTCAATTATGGTTTGGTTTGCCTGTTCAGCTTGTCCATTGTGTTGAGAGTGATAAGGTTCCAATGTCTGTAATTTAATAGGTTTGATTTTTGCAAAATATTTGAGAGTGGAGTTTGTGAATTCTGTACCTTTGTCAGAGAAGTTTTCCAATGGGTAATAGTTTAATCTTTTATCTTCTGTGTTGAGTATTCCAATAATGTTTTCAGGAGTCTTTTCTTTAGAAGTTGGTGAGAAGGCTGCTAGGTAGCCCAGGAACTTGTTGACCAAGGTAAGAATATAGTGATGGCCAGCTTTAGATTGCGGAGTGATTGGGCCAGCCAAATCAAGATGTATACATTCCAGAAGTTTGGTAGCGGGTGTGGGTATATTAGTGAAAGGTCATCTGGTGATCTTGCTTCCAACGCAACTATTGCATTGCAATTTTTGGAGTTCTTCATTAGGAAATAAGTCTTTTAAAAGGGGTTTGAGCAATGAGATAGATGCATGACCATACATTTTATGAATATCCATCAGTGAGAGTGTTTCATGCCCTGAAGACTGGTTGGTGAGATTCAAATGTATGGGTTTGCCCCGCAGCTCAAGGTTTCTCTACAACAAACAGGCAATCACGGATTAGCCCTTTCAGTACAGGTTGGTCTTCTTGGGTAACCATAAATCTATCTCTATTCTGAGTGAGGCTGCAACCCTTCTTGGCCAGGAGACTGGGACTGATTAAGTTCAAGACAATGTTGGGCACATAAAAGCAATCTTCAAGAGTGACGACCAAATCCTTCCATTCTAATCAAATGGTCCCAGTTCCCTGTATTTTGAGATTAGCCTCCAATTTGCCTGTCTTGATATCATCTATTTCCTTGTGGAGATTGATTGATGAGAAGAATTTCAAATGATTGAAGATATGAAAATTTGCTCCAGAGTCCAGTTTTAGATTAGGGCTACTATCCAAATTAATCCAGAGCATAAGAAGTGTGGGATAGTTGATCGTGGGATTTCATTTGATTTTATTCTTCCATTCATTTTGTTGTTCAATCCACCAGTCTGGCTCAATTTCAGGGTGTAGATGGAAGCACAACAATTCAGAGTGGGGTGCATTAGGATTGTGATAACCTTCTTTGCATCTGATCTTGGTTTTCTTTTCATCATTATTTATTCTAGTCTTTGTTGTTAAAAGAGAGAGATCTGTCAAGGGTTTATTTTTTTTTGTTTGAGCCATTCTTTCATTGTTATATTGTATTAAATGATTGAAGTCTACATCAACCATCAGGAGTTTTTCCACGTGCATGATTTGCTGTTTGAGGTTCTTGAGAACAGGTGGAAACATGAAGAGTAAGAGATGGCCAGGATGTCTTTGGGTAGTTTTATGCCTACATCAGACATTCTGGTGATTGACTTCTGCATTTCAGTGACAAAAACTTCTATGGCATGTTTGTTAAAAACCACATGAAGAAAGTGGTTGAATACTCAAGCCCAGTTAGCAGTTTCAGAAAAAGCAAATCTTTGCATGATTTTGGCCCACAGCAGCTTAGATGAGGTTATGTTAGTCGCATTGACAACATTATCATGGGTTTGGCTATTGAGTTTGGAGAGGATTATTGCTCTGATTTCTCTTTCCTGCTTGGTGGACATTTGGCCGTCATTTTGGGTTATAGCATCTTTGATGTCATTGAGATCAAATTGCATCAACATCTTGTTGCGCCATATTGAGTAATTCGCTTCATTTAAGGGTGGTATAGCATTGAGAGAGGCTTTCAGGGCCACCTGATGAAAGTAGTTGGCGGCTCCTGCTGGTCCTTTCATTATTTTTTGGTTAGGTCCTTGGCCTTTGGATTTTAACCGTGATAATTTTGGACTAAATTTTCATATGACACAAAACCAGCAGTGACTGGGGAAAATACAAATAACAATAAGAAATAGAACAGAGATGAAATAGAGAGAGAGATCAGGAAAATATAACCCTACGTACGAAGCCAACAGTATGGGTAGATGTTGGTGGCGTAGGATAGATTTCAGGTTTCAGACTTTGGAGTAGACTGGTAGGAAGACTCAGTCAGTTGATTTTAGGGAAGACAAAGAATCCAAGCGAGAGGAGTCTTACCAGCCAGAGATAGAGCGTACATACTTAGGTCAATGAGGTTGTGATTGTAGTAGGCTTGGGTTGAGATTGAGAAGAAGGTAAAAATGGTTTGAGGCTGGTGGTTTAAGATAGACCAAGGCAGATTGTGGAGAAGCACAGTTAAGATGAGAAGGAAATGAAGAAAGAATAGAAACAACAGAAAGAACGAGAAGAATTAGAAGAAACAGACAGAAAAAGAAGATTGGGAAAAAGAAGATCAGACAAGAACAAAAAAAGAGACTGAAGAAATGGAATGTTTTGATCTTCTAATTGGCCTGTTCCAACTCTTCAGGGGGGGGGGTTGACTTTTCTTGACAATGGACGGATAAAGGTTGAAGGGACATACTTTGCGTGAAGACCAAACAACATTTTCATTAATTGTTTCCTCAGTCAAATCCAGTGCAATTTCCAAATCCTGCCCTTGAGAACTCCTTCTCTTGCAAGCCCTTTGCTTCCCACTTCTCTGTATGTTTTTAAAACTATCTCCTTCCATCTTTTTCCCTCCCTACTGTATATTTTGATTGGGGTAGGGAAAAAGATCAAAATCCATTAGTTGTAACATTTGAAGTTTGGTGGGTGAATAATGGGACATCAAGAAATGGTGGTTAAAGCTGTGGAATTTCCGATTGCATTGCATTCAATCAAACAAAAGAAAAAAAATGGTGATTAGTCCCGTTGTGGTGAACCATTTGGGACACCTTGGGGAAAGAATTCAAAAATTGTAAAAAAAAAAAAAAAAAAAAAAACTGTCCTAGTTGCATCGCTCCTCCTCCTCCTCATCCCTGCGCGTTACTCATCCTCATCCTCATACTTGCGCATTGCTCATCCTCATCCTCATTGTTGCGCGTTGCTCATCCTCATCCTCATTGTTGCGCGTTGCTCATCCTCATCCTCATCCTTGCACATTGCTCATCCTCATCCTCATCCTCATCCTCATCCTTGCGCATCGCTAATCACTCATCATCATCATCATCCTCTGCTTCCTTCTTCTGAGCCACCCCAAACCAACAATGGAAATCAATTGGGGCATCCAAAAAGTTTAGAAGGCTCAGATCAAAACTCAAGACTCATCGGGGTGCCAAGAAACAATTATTTGTCACTGGTAGTGGTCAATTCAAAAAATCTTAGACACTCCAAATCCACTCAAGAAGCTTTCTCTGAGGCTCAACAAGATGAAGTTGATCAACCTAATTTGTTGATCATTGATCATCAAACTACTACCCACTCACTCAATCAAACGGATCAGGATCAGAAAGACCATTGTATTGATATCAACTAACCAATGAGCAATTGAAAGACAATTGATCTTCATTCTATCACTCCTATCTTCCCACCATCATCAATCTGTCAATTGTCATTGATTGGTTGAGCATCATCAAATCATCCAACTCAAGGCCAAACTCAATTCCCCATCTGATCCCCCAGCGGCTCCCCAACCAATCCATCACCCTTCCAGGGACTCTCCCATCCCCTTCCATCTCTGGATGGGAGTGGAGAGTGTTAACTACCGCCCGTGGACACCCGCAGGCGGTCTGATCCGTTTTCCTTTCCCACCCCTTCCGCCTTCAGGCAAGGGGTGGGTGATTCTGGTATTGTTGTGCGAGCCCCTCCACGGACGGACACAAAATATGGTGAAGGGATGAGAAGGATCCCACCCCGGTCAGGCAGGCTGGATTTCCACCGGCCTGCGTGATCAAATTTTTCTGATCATCTAAAAATCTGAAAATCAAAAAAAAAAATTCTTTCTTGTTCTGCTCCATTTGTAGTATCCCTTGTACATAGTCTAACAGGGCCTGCTGCCAATATAAGGAGGGGCTCTCCCCTGTCTTTTGGGGGAGAATCAGCACATCCAACATCACATCAGATCAGCACCTGGTATCCTAACACACACCACATCCTAAGATCATCAGTATCCTCTTGAAATATATCATCCATGGGGTCTTCATTCCCCTTTATCTGAGACAGAAAATTTGGTTATATATATGATTGCCCCTTGATCCTTGAGCATCCATACTCAAACCCCTTGATCCTTGATCCTTATCACCAACCAATAGCTTTGCTGGTTGAAGAAGAATTTGACTAATTGAATTCTTGAGTGTGTTACACCATTCCTGATCCTTTTATGCATCCATACTGGTCCTGATTGTCCTTTGATTATCTTTCTGGACCCAATCACTTTTGACTGAAAAAGTTTTATTAATCTTAAAAAACCTATAGTGTTAAAACTCCCTTCATCTCTTTTGAAGTTGAATTCTATCACGCTACTCTTGAGTCCCTTGAGAAGTATTGGGTTATTCTTGTTTGAATCAGTCATTGTTTTGCTTCTAGAGCTTCTTCAAACAATTAGCTTTGTCTTGTGCAGCCACCCACAGTTATCTGGTACCCTTCGAGCGCTTGATTGCAGAGAGTTGGAAAGGTTCATTGAGAACCTGGAGGTTGTTTGGGATTGAGTTGATCTTTCCTAAGCTCCTGCTGACAACCAGAGCTATTAGCTTGTGGGCGTTGTCACTCATGATTGCCTTGTCTTGTTGAACTCTGAAAAATTCTTGACCCCATCTATTCAAGTTTTCCCCGACATCATCTTGCCTCAGATAGTTTTGTCTCCCAGCTACCAACTACTATAGTCTTTATCCTCTTACATTTGGTCCCCCGTTTACCAGGTTCTGGAATTTGATCTTGGTTACATTTAAATATTTTTGTAACACTCAGGAGGGCAGTCTAATAAGCACCTTTCCCCTCCACAGAATTGCTAGAGTCTAGCACCGTCTGAAGTCTTACATTTGGTCCCCCGGGCCGGGAACAAACCAGCAACCTTGGGATTTACAGTCCCAAATTTGTGGAATCAACTGTGAAATCCAATCTTTTTCTCTTTTCTGTTTTTTTTTTTTTCTTTTTTTTCTGTGTTTCTGCTATCATCTAGATCTGATCCATGGAGGCAACTTGTTTTAGAAGTAATTCCTCCCAATTGTGCACCATCAAGGGGTTTGATCCTAGTCTTTTTTTTGTAAACCCTACCCTTGCCACAATTGTGAGCCACTTTGGAAATCTGTTCTTTGGATCCCTTAGGAAATATTTTGTAAAATGGAATCTATTGGTACCCCTTCTACCTCTTTTTGGGCCAAGATGATCAAGATTAAACCTCAGAACAAGAACTTCTGCTTTAACGGTATGAATTTTGAACCATTCCTGGATTCCTACAAGATGGCTGCTGAAGTGGACGGTGCTAGCAAATATGACATGGATTTTCAACTGCAATTCTTTATCCCCTCTGATGAATTCATGGAAGTGATTGAATCATTTGATTGATTTGAATCCCATGACTGGGTACTTCTGATGGAGGCAATGATTTCCTACTGGGAAAATATATATAGCTAGGTCCAATCTCCAAGATCTGGAAGCCCTAGTCTCTCATTGGACCTCCAATGGTGGTATCTCCTCACCCTCTGATTATCAAGCTTTCAGAGAATCTTGGGACCCTATTCAATCCTATCTTATCCAAAACAATCACATTGATACGGTGGAGAAAATTTGAGTGCAATTTTTCAGTCTTTCTCTCCAGGAGTGCAGGAAAGAATTAAGGATGAATTGGTGAAATCTGGATCCATGATCACTACAAGAGATAATTGGTTCAAGCTCCCTGCTTTCATGGTTCTTAGGAGTACTGTGGATGCAGTAATGAAAGGTCAAAAAGCTCTAACCTTTGAAAAACCTAGAAACACTGAACCAGTCCCTGCCCCCTCTTTTCAAGCATCTAAAAAAATCATGAATAAGATGGAAGCCAATTGCAGACCTAAACCAAATCCTCAGACCCACCGGGAAACACCTACTATCAATGAGATCACCAAAATCCTGCAAGCTTTTGAGAATGAAATGGATCAGAAACTGTCCTCTCTGGTTGTCCCTAAAACCTCCAACTCTGTTCCTAGGTCAACCATGGTTTTCCATTATTGCCACAGAGAAGGCCATGGAACTGGTTGCTGTCCTGAAATCCAGAAGGAAAAGGAGGAAATGTTGGTGGAACAGAAAGGGAGAAAATTATTTCTGCCTAATGGTGCACTTATCCCTTCTTATCCATCTCCTCCATTTTGTCATTTGGTGGGCTCTTTCCAGCCTTCTGCTCCCAAGAAGGCATCCTTGGCCTCTTTTGACTTTTGATCTGCTTGTGGAACTCTTCAACCTTGGTATCCTCCTGCTGTCTCTTATTCCAGCTTTTCTGGAACTTATCAATCTGATCCAGCTAGGAAATGACATGAAGAACCCAGACCTCATAAAGCTCCTCCTGTTCCATCTTCAATTCTTCAAAAACAAGTCAAACTTCAATCTTCACTGGAGCCTCCTTCTTCTGAGGTAGAAGAAATGGAAGTAGAAAAGGAAAACCTCATGGATAGGTTCCCAGAATACTCTGATCCTTCTCCTCTGCCATCCAAATCACCTTCACCAACTGATCCAGTTATAGTTCCACCCTCACCTGGACTTCCTCTTCCATCTCAACCCAAGGTTCATTTTGAAAGCGGAATTTCCAAAGACAACCCCAAACCTGTGGAAGGGGTATTAAACAAAATCTCTGATCTTGAAATCCCTAATCTATCTGTGGCCTAACTCCTTTCCATCTCACCATCTGTGGCTGAAGGCATGAAGAATTGGGTTTCTTGGCAACGTGTGGATATTGGTCCTGACAAATTGAAAGTTTCCTCTGGGACCTTGATGGAAGACTCCGGTGGAACAGATCCTCCTTCTGATTTAAATCTTTATTCTTTTCCTCTTGGATTTTTACCATGCTCTCTAGGTGACTCATCCAAAACGGTTTCTCTAATTGTGAATTCTGGGTCCCAACTAAACTTAATTTCCAATGCAATGGCTTGCAAGCTCAATCTCAGTCCAAGGGTCAGCTTAAACTCTGCTGTTGATGAAATCGGGAATCAATATTGTGAGGTGGTGGGTATTGCTGAGGATTTACCAGTTCAAATTGGTCGAAATATTATTGGAACCTGTCAATTTTGGATCACTCATTTGGAAGGTCCTTTGATTTTGGTTTGTCCTTTCTTAAAAGACTTTGGAGCCACCCTGATGTTTTCCAATCAGGTTTGGAAAAGAATTCTTCTTCCTGATGCTTATGGTAGGAAGATTGAAGTTCCTCTCTGTTTTTTGGATTCTGGTCGTTGGGAAAGAGATTTCCCTGGTTTTTCACCAAAATTGGTTCTGAAGGGGAAGCAGAAGGATTCTTCTAACTCCTCTCATTCTTTAGCAGAATAGTTGGTAATACTAATAGTTGTAGTTGATCTAAGCCTCAGACTTCAACTACAGGGCCAACTTTTATCTCTGAGGCATATTTTTCATCCTTTTCATCTCTTTCTCCTTTTTCTTCTGATCTCAAAAATTTCCTAAATCAAAAACATATTAAAACAAAAAATTCCAAAAATATTTCTCTGCTCTCTGGTTCTTTTGTTTCTTCCTTTCCTCGTACTCTTATCACTGATCAATTTTCCTCTAGCTCTGGTTCAATTCTCCGCAATGAGTATAAACTAGATCCTGATCTTGATTCTTTTCTTAATGGTTTTGGTATGGAGGAATATGGGCTCCAGTGGAGGCACTTGGGGGTAAAAGTAAGTCCTCCCAATTGTGCACCACCAGGGTCTTCTGCTGTGTTTTGTTGTAAAAACTCTACTTTATTCCACATACATGAGCACCTGGGACGCCTTTCCTTTTATCTTCTCCACATTCAGGCTCTTTTGGATGGATCAAGATGGGTTTCAACATTTTTTTTAGTTAGAGGATCAAGAAACGGCCAATTATTTTTTTTTTTTCTTTTTCATGTTTTCAAAATTATGATGTAGACAAGGGACAGTCTGTAAGTTAGGGAGAGATGTGGTGAACCATTTGGGACACCTTGGGAAAAAATTCAAAAATTGTAAAAAAAAAAAAAAGAAAAAAAAAGAAAAAAGAAAAAAGAAAAGAAAAAAAAACTGTCCTAGTCGCGTCGCTCCTCCTCATCCTCATCCCTGCGCGTCGCTCATGCTAATCCCCATCCTTGCTTGTCGCTCATCCTCATCCTCATTGTCGCGCATTGCTCATCCTCATTCTCATTGTTGCGCGTTGCTCATCCTCATCCTCATCCTCGCACGTGGCTCATCCTTGTTCTCATCCTCGCGCGTCGCTCATCACTCATCATCATCATCATCCTCTGATTCCTTCTTCTGAGCCACCCCAAACCAACCATGGAAATCAATTGGGGCATCCAAAAAGTTTAGAAGGCTCAGATCGAAACTCAAGACTCATCAGGGTGCCAAGAAACAATTCTTGGTCACCGGTAGTGGTCAATTCAAACAATCTTAGCCACCCCACATCCGCCCAAGAACCTCGCTCTGAGGCTCGAGAAGATGAAGTTGATCAACCCAATTTTTTCATCATTGATCATCAAACTACTACCCACTCACTCAATCAAACAGATAAGGATCAGAAAGACCATTGGATCAATATCAACTAACCAACAAGCTATTGAAAGAAAATTGATCTTCAGTCTATCACTCCTATCTTCCCACCATCATCAATCTGTTGATTGTCATTGATTGGTTGAGAATCATCAAATCATCCAACTCAAGGCCAAACTTGATTCCCCATCTGATCCCCCAGCCGCTCCCCAACCAATCCATCACCCTTCCTGGGACTCTCCCACCCCCTTTCATCTCCAGGTGGGGGTGGAGAGTGTTGACTACCGCCTGTGGACACCCGTGGGCGGTCTGATCCGTTTTCCTTTCCCACCCCTTCCGCCTTTGGGAAAGGGGTGGGTGATTTTGGTATTTTCGCGTGGGCCCCTCCATGGACAGACGCAAAAGATGGTGAGAGAAACTGATGAGTGGGATTTGAGGAGGAGGCCAAGTGAGAGTGAAGGGAAGAGTTTGGGAAATATAGTGAGAGAGAAAAGAAAATGGACATAGGTGTTGCTGAAGAGAGAGGTTTATTGTAGTGGTTGGGACTTTGAGGCTTGGAGCATATCAAGATTGAGGATTTGTCAAGTTGATATTTTGGTTCATGCTAATGGAGTTTTGATGAGGTCCTTGATTACTTCCAGGTGATGAAGTTAGGTTAGGTTTGGGGGTTGAGAGCGCCCGCGTGAGGGAAGACAGTGACAGCTGAGTGACAGAGACAAGGTGAAGCGTGGGAGTGGGCACTGGGAAACAAGGAGCTTGAGGAAAGGAGACAAAGAGGAAATGAGACAAAGAAAATGGAGAAGACTAAGAAGCAAATAAACAAGAGGAAGTAACAAGGGAAAGAAAAGAAGTGGAAAGAGAGCAGTAAAATATTCAACAACTAAGAAGGAAATAAACAAGAGGAAGTAACAAGCAAGAGAAAAGAAGAGGAAAGAGAGCAGTAAGATATTCAACACCCCCCGTGTCTGGTAGGGCTGGAGACAAGAGAGAACTTTGGGTTGATAAGAGAGGTTAGATTAGCTAAGAGAGTTGGCGGTAGAGCTTTTGTAAGTCCGTTGGCATTCATCTTTTCAGAAGGAATGAGGTCAATGACGAGGCATCCTTGTTTCAATTCTTCTTGAATGGCTTTGTTTTGATGTCAATGTGTCAGGTTTTAGAGTTACACCAAAACTTTTTAAGTTAATTGATAAGGCCTCTATTGTCAACAAAGTGTTTGCTTGATTCTACGTCTTTCTTTCAGAGTTCAGATACTAATTCCTTCATCGAGATAACTTTTCAGAAATGAGTCAATGAGGGGATTGAGTTCAGCTTTGGTGGTTGAGTGAGTAAAGTTTCTCTGACTGTAACTTCTCCAGGAAATGAGAGAGCCAAAAATAAGAGATAGATGACCGGATTGTGATCTTCTGGTTTCTAGATCATCCCCCCATGTAGCCTTGCTTTAGGATTGAATTTGAGTTTTGGAATTACAAACAGAAAGAGAAAGTTTGAGATGTTTTGTAGCTTTCAGGTACTTCCAGCAACGCTTAAATTCTCTCCAGTGTTGAATTCCCGGCTTTTCACAAAATCTGGCAAGACTCAAGACAACAAAGCTCAGGTCTGGTCGGGTTAAGCACGATATGTAATTCATCAGGAACAAATCTGATTGGCAGTTGATTATGAGGGAGAGGAACTCTTGATGTCCTTCATCGGAAGCTGGAAAGAGATTTGTGTTGACAGTGAGGGGGATGGAGGAAGGTTTTCAGTCTGTCATTTTCAATTCTTCGAGGCCATGTTTGATGTGTTTAGGTTGTGATAGCAAGATGGAGTTGGTATGTCTTTCAAATTTCATGCCCAATATGGTGTTGGGTCCGTGATGACTAGAGTTTGGAAATTTTTTGAGGAAGTTAGTTAAGAAATTGTTGCCAGAACCAACAAGGATAAGGTCATCAACGTGACAGAAAAGAACTGAGTTGGTTGAAGGATGGATGTAGAGACATGGATCTGACATGGATTCATGGAAACCTTGCTTGCAGATCCAAGAGGTTAGAGTACTGAACCAGTTGGCTGGGGCCTGTTTCAGTCCGTATAGGGATTTGTTGAGAATGAGATACTTTAAAGTTTGTTTTGATCCTTTGGGTTGTTTTATAATGACTGTTTTGGATAGTGGAGCATGGAGGAAAGCGCTCTTGAAGTCAAGTTGGGTGATGGGGAGAGACTGATATGTGAAACTTTTACGTTGAAGGCTCCGGTGGAAATGTTTGAAGAGATGAGGAGGAATGGGCTTGTGACGCCAAGAGGAGCGGATCAAGGAGTGGCAGGGGGACTCTGGTTCAAGGATGAGTATGAACGGATGATCTTCATTCACTTGAGGTTCAGCTGACCTTAAATAGACTAAGTACAAGGAAGGATGAAAAGTAATTGAACATACAAATGGAAATGAATAAAGAATATTCAATAATAGGCCACCAGAGACCGCGCAAGGTGGAGGAATACAAGGCTGGTTGCACTCAAGATTCAGGCAACACTAACAGTAGTCAAGAATTCTAACACACCCCCTTGACTGAAGCTTGAGGGAGTTTAAACAGAATAATGAGCTGAGAACTTCAAGACTCTTGCAAGTCTATTAAATCCAAAATTACAAAATAGAATGAAGAGATGTTTGAAATATGCAATAAGGGTGTATTCCATTAGAGAGGAAGGGAAAACTAGTGATTTTTGAACTACCGTTGAACTACAAAGGAGTATATTACATCAACAAGCACCACAAATATTCCAAACATAATTTTTGAGCCCCCGTCTGATAGAAACAGCAAAAAAAAACTTAGAAAGGATTTGCACACAAGGGAGCATGACCAATGGAGGTCTAAATGGGTGGCCAATGAACCAGGCATACAACTTCAGGTAGCGCGTAACCGAACAACTTGAGTGGCAATCTAACTTGGTTGACTTAAGGTGACGATGATAGTGGAAAGTTGGTACTTGAAGAGTTGACCAGGAGGATTGATGGTGACAGAGATGATTTTGAGGGCGCAATTGCATCAAGTAGGCAACGGAGAAGGGAGTTGGAAAGATGATGACCCAAGCAATGGCGGAATCAAAGATTTAGGAAGGGCCAAGAGCAAGCAAATGAGAAAAATTACAAGGAGCATCACCAAAGACTGAGAAATAAAAGGTGGGTTATAAGATCTAGAAGGTGTAAAAATGAGCTTTGTCCATCTTTTTTGAATTGGAACGCAACATTGATTTAGGAGCCTTCTTGGGGGATTTCACCAAACAGTTCTTGGCAGGATGTCCGGGTTTGTTGCAATGAGGGCAGACTGCGGGCCTATTGTAGAGTGCATGGTGAACTGGGTCTGAGATTTAATCAAAGGGATTGATTTTAGCTTGAGCTCTATCCTTCTCAAGTCTCTTCAAGATGTAGTTGATGTTCTCCTTTTTGCATTCATTGGATTTCTTCAGATAGTTGAATTCGGAGGGAAGCTTTGACAAGGTGAGGATGATTGTAAGTTCCTCTTCCAGCTTCAAACCAACCAGCTTCATTTTTTGGGTTGACAAACGAATCTTTGATACAAAATCAATGATGTTGTTTTCAAATTTGATTTTGTTGAATTGAGCAAAAGCAAGAGTTTTGTTAATAAAGTCATCTGGCATGTATCGAGTTCTAAGGAGATCCCAGAGTGCAATACCGCTATGTTTTTCAGCCAAGGGAAATGAACTAGAGACGTAGGAGAGGTTATCCTCATTAATATGATCAAGGATGAGGTTGTAAGCTTGGCAATTAATTCTATCAATAATTTAGCATTGTTAGACTCTAAGGGTTGAGGAAATGCTTTGAGAACTATTTCTAATGCATCTATGGAGTCCAATTTGCCTTCCATTGCAATGGACCAAGTATAATAGTTGTCGACGGTAAGGAGAAGTTTTTGGTTGGCGATGATGGTGGACATGATTCAGAGGAAAGCTTCAGCTTTTAACCGTGTGAAAGTTTTTACGTTGAAGGCTCCGGTCCAAAGGTTTGAAGAGATGAGGAGGAATAGGCTTGTGACGCCAAGAGGAGCGGATCAGGGAGTGGCAGGGGGACTCTGGTTCAAGGATGAGTATGAACGGATGATCTTCATTCACTTGAGGTTCAGCTGACCTTAAATAGACTAAGTACAAGTAAGGCTGAAAAGTGGTTGAACATACAAATGGAAATGAATAAAGAATATTCAATAATGGGCCATCAGAGACCGCGCAAGGTGGAGGACTACAAGGCTGGTTGCACTCAAGATTCAGGCAACACCAACACTAGTCAAGAATTCTAACATGATAGAGTCCAAACAGAAGAGCAATGCAAAGGGAGGCAGCCTTTCCGGTGGGAGAAAATGTGTCAAGGTAGTCCAATCCATAGATTTTATCAAATCCCTGAATGCAGAGTTGGCTCTTGTAGATAAGAGGGTCTCCGTGACAGTTGTCCTTAAGACAATAAACCCAGGTTGTTTTTAGCGGATTGGCAGGTTCAGGTCCGTCGTAGTTGTCCCAAACCTTAAGTTCATCAATTCCTTTCATTTCAATGTCCATTGATGCCTCCCATTTGAGAAATCAGAGCATTTCTTGGCCTGTTTGTAAGTCTTGGGTATGAAGTAGTGATGGTAGCCGTATTGTTGAGGGGGATTGATTGATGATTGGTCTTTCAAAGAGTATCTGGGGTTTAGTTGGACAGCAAGTATGTTGGAGGACTCAGATTAGGAGTCTGAATGAGGTTCATCTGGAGATTCAGAAGAGAGAGGGAAAGAAGGATTTTTCTGGTTGGGTTCAACAGGATTCTCAGGAGGAAGGGAAGAAGGGGAAGATTTGGGAGAAGAGAAAGAAAGGGGAATGTTGATGCCCATGTTGAAATGAGGGAGAGTGTTGGATTTGGAATTAGGAGAGGATGTGAGTATCTGGGAAAAAGAAGAGTTTTTGAGTATTTTTATGTGTTTAGAAGAAATAATGGAATTGTCAGGACAATGAATGCAATAGGAAAGAAAATGAGGGTTTTAGCCCACAAGGATGCCAGCGAGGCCTTTTTCTTTGAATTTTTTGCCTTGAGTTACCTTGGTGTTAAGATAGACAAATTTTGAGCCAATTGGGTGAAAGTAGTTGAGAGGAAGAGTTTTGTTGAGAAACAACTTGTAGGGAGAGAGCAAGTTTGGAGTCTTAGGAATTTGGTTGATTACCAAACAAGCAGATTTGGAAACTTTGGCCCAGAGGTTGAAAGGTAATTTGCAGCTTTGGAGGATGGCTCTGATGGATTTGGTTACTGTTCTATTAGCTTGTTCAACCTTTCCATTGTTTTTGCGGTGATAGGGTTTGGTGATGAAATCTTGGATGGAGTTTGAGAGGAAGAAATCCTTAAGTTTGGAGGAGATAAATTTTCCTCCTCTTTCAGAGCATATGGTTGCAGGAAACAAATGATGTTTTTGTTTTTTGAAGTTTAAGATGATCTTGAGTTGGGGAGGGGCATCGGACTTTTGTTGAAGCGGAATCACAGAAAATTAACCAGAGAGGTTGTTGATGATTGTCATGATGTAATTCATGCCATTTCTGGAAGACGGAGTGATGGGTCCGACAAGATCAATATGGAGTTGTTTGAATGGTCGAGTAGCGGAGGTTGCGGTGTTTTTGAATGAAGTTTTATTTATTTTAGAAAATAAGCAATCTTTGCATTGAAAGTCTGAAAAGGAGCTGGGAGAAAGATTGGGGAATAGATTTTTGAGTTGATAGGGACTAGCATGTCCAAAGGATAAGTGCAAATTTTTGAGCTTGTTGGTGTTCCAATTTTTTTGAGAGATGCAGCAGAGTTTCCGATTGAGTCCTACCCTAGAGGGGTTATTGAGGATAAAAAGGTTGCTTCAAATGAATCCAGATAAGACAGGAAGAGATTTAGAGAATAGTCGGAACTGGTTCCCATCAGCGGTTAAAGAACATCCCTTGGAGGCAATGAGTTCTCCAGGACTGATAAAATTGATGACAAGATTGGGAACGTAGAAGACGTTAGAGAGTGTAACCATGGTATTCTTCCAGATGAGTTGAACAGTTCCTTTTCCTCTGATGGGAAGCTTGGCTCCTTCTTCTCCTGTGCTGAGGGACTCTTCTCCAGAACATTCAGCGAGATTTGTGAAGAAGTTGGCAGAATTGAACATGTGGCAAGAGGCTCTGGAATCAAGGATGATTTGATTGTGAGGGTTTATTTCTTTGATCAAGGTAGTGAGAAGTGCATGGTAATGAGCCACTTCCTTTCCCTTGGAGTTGGAATTCAATTGCCCTCTCCAATTTTCTTGAGATTCATTCCACCAATCTGGTGCTAGGTGTTTGTGTTTGTGCCAACACTTTTCTTCTGTGTGATTGGGTGATTGAGGGTTGTGGTAGCCCCTTTTGCAGCAGAGCTCTCAAGGTATGGGCTTTTTGACGTTTCGCAAGACGCCTAGAGCAGTGGCGAGGGATTTGGAGTCTTTGGCCTTTGATCTAGTTTTGTTGTTGAGCTGAGTGAGATGATTGAGAACCAGATTGAGGGTGACGTTCTTATTGGAGTGCATTATTTGTTGACGCAGAGATTGGAGAGTGGAAGGGAATTTAAAGAGGATAACATAGGCTAGAATGTCTTCTGGAATATCTATTCCTACATCAATCATTTTCTTCATGGAGATTTTTGTTTTAGTGATGAATAGATTGGTTGAATTGGTTTTGAATTGATGGTAGAGAGATTATTTGAACACTCTTGCTCTGTTGGCAGTTTGAGATGAGGCAAACCTTTCCTTGATGGTTTGCCAGAGAAGCTTTGCAGAGGTGATGTTGGTGGGATTGACAACATTGTTGTGCATAATTGAATTGATTCAAGAGAGCAGTATGACTCTGATTTCCATATCCTTGGTGGTCTTGAGAGATTTAGAGTTGTCCTTGAGAGCTTCCTTAATGGCTTTCAGTTCCAAGAGAATGGTCATTTTATCCTTCCATATTGAGTAGTTTTTGTCGGTGAAAAGGGGTACTGCATCAAGAGCTGCCTTGAGGATGATTTGTCAAAATCCATTGCTGCTCCTTGATCCCTCCATAGTTCCGGTGAGGATAGTTGGGTTGGTCTTTGGCTTTTGAATGTGATAAATTTCTGAGATTGAATTTAAAGAAAAGATGATGATAAAAGGGCTGAACAAAATAAAAAATCAGTAAAAGAATGACAACAAGATAAAAAGAGACTCAGGAAAAAGAAATGGAAGGACACACATAAAACCAACATCAAGCGGATAGATTCAAGAGATAGCAGAAGGTGATCATAATATTGGAAGAAGAGTTGCCAGCAGAGTTGGTGGTTGAGGGTTGAGCGGACTGATATAGAAATGGATTGAGGATCAGATTGAGAGGTTGAAAAATAGAAGGAGACCAGCCGTAGCAGACATACTTGAGATTAGAGACACCGGTGAGTGGGATTTGAGGAGGAGGCGGAGTGAGAGTGAAGGGAAGAGTTTAGGAAATATAGTGAGAGAGAAAAGAAAATGGAAAGAAGGTGTTGCTGAAGAGAGAGGTAAATTGTAGTGGTTGGGACTTTAAGGCTTGAAGAGTATCAAAATTGAGGATTTGTTGAGTTGAGATGTTGGTTCATGCTAATAGAGTTTTGATGAGGTTTTCCCTTGATGACTTCCAGGTGATGAAGTTAGGTTAAGTTTGGGAGTTGAGAGCGCGCGCGTGAGGGAAGACAGTGACAGCTGAGTGACAGAGAGAAGGTGAAGCGGGGGAGTGGGCACTGGGAAACAAGGAGCTTGAGGAAAGGAGAAAAAGAGGAAATGAGACAAAGAACATGGAGAAGACTAAGAGGGAAATAAACAAGAGGAAGTAACAAGGTAAAGAAAAGAAGAGGAAAGAGAGAATTGAAATATTCAACAAATAAGAAGGAAATAAACAAGAGGAAGTAAAAAGGGAAAGAAAAGAAGAGGAAAGAGAGCAGTAAAATATTCAACAAAATTTCCTTATCTCAAAATGAAAAAATCTTTATATGGTCTTTGTCAATCCCCCAAAAATTGATACAATACTCTAACTGCATGGATCAGATTGCAAGGCTTTCAAAAATCAAAAAGTGATCCTTGTTCATATCTCAATCTATAATTGGGATAGGTCATTTACTTTCAAGTTGATGACCTCCTCCTTGTAGGAAGATTGGACAAATTTGCTACAAACTTCCTGAAAAGTTTCTCAAATTCAGCTTGCCACTCCCCAAATACCGTTCTTGGTATGCTGATGGAAATCAAAGGTGATAAGATTCTTCTAAGCCAACATAAAAATATCAACCAGGGACTAGAAGAATTGGGTCTTACTGATTGCAAGAGCATCAACTCTCCTCTCACTCAAAATTACCACCTTGAGCCAGCCTTGGATGAAGATCATGCCATGTTTTCTCAGCTCAACATCAATTACCAATCTGTGATTGGTCTCTTAAAATATCTCTCTCAGTACACCCGTCCTAAAGTATCTTTTAAAGTCTCAAGTTTAGCTAGATTTAACGCTAAGCCTGGCTTGTCACATTGGAAGGAAGGGCAAAAGGTTTGGAAACATCTAAAAACAACAAGAAATTGAAAATTAATGCTCAAGTACGACCCTTCAGAAGAAATTATATCTGGATATAGTGACGCCACCTGGTGAGATAAACCTACCCTTTTCAAGTCTCAGACAGGGTATATAGTATTCCATTAAGGTAGCCCAGTTATTTGGAACTCATCTAGGCATGGAAATATAACCTATTCTTTGACAGAATCAGAACTTAAAGCACTGCTCAACTGCTATCTTGAATTGAAGTGGATCACTCACCTCATTGGCCAAATCAACCCCCTACTAAGATCAAAGCTGCTATTCAAATGGATAATAAGGGATTGGATGATAAAATAAAAAAATTTGGCTCTCACTCTAAATTCCGCCACATTGACATCAAGACAAAAGGGTTGCGCGAGGACTTCTCTCTATTCAAATTTGACCTTATCCTTATCCCAACCAAGAATATGATAGCAGACCCTTTAACTAAGGCCACCTCAGTCAGCGCTCTTCAGCTCCTACAACAAAATATTTTCACCAACCCATCTGTTCCCTGAATTTCTGCTCTTACCAGTCACGGAGGGTTTTAACTTTCCATCCATCATCTTACCGCGCGGACTTCCTCCCTCACCCCGTTTTTGGGAACCTTCATCTCACCACGCGTGCGCGCTCTACCTTTCCCCATAATGGGGAATCCCCAATTGCCTTGTCTCTTCATCTCTGCCTCTGTCTCTCAGTCTCCTCTCTTGTTGTTCCTTTTCTATTTTCCAATATTCCTCTTCTCATTCTGTCTGCTTCTCAAGTTTCCCTTCAACAAACAATCGCAAGTCCCTCAATAACAAGTCTTTGCCTGGTAAGACTCTAGATCACCTACTCCTCACAACAAAATGATCTGACTCTCCATTGCGTTCAGCTCATCACTATATTGTCTGTTCTATCTGTTCTGATCACGCCTCAACATCTCACTCGAGCTTGAATAGCCACTTTTTGTTCTGACCCTTAATTATGGTTTAACTTGTAGGGTCTTCTTTTGATTCTAAATCATCTGTTGTCTGCATCATTTCTAGTCTCTTATTCTTTTCTACTAACTTGTTTAGACATTGGTTCTGTGTCCTCTAGAAATCTAAGCTCATCTTGTCATCAACCAGCAAGGAATTGATTGCTTGAAAATTGATTGCTTGACAATTGATTGATTGGTCAACCCGCAACAATCAATCCATCAATTGACCAAAAGGTGACGTGCCCTCCCCTTCCAATCCTCCTCCTCCTTGTAGTTCTTGAGAAGTTTACTGACATTTTTATTTTTTTTGGTAAGATATTACCAGTAATTTTCTTATTATTTTCTATTTTGGTTGATCATCTAAGTGTTTTATACTGGAATGATGTTTGGTTTATTATTATTATTATTATTTTTTGGTAGGAAAAATGCTGGTATTGCTTTTTTTATTCTATATGTTTTTTGATCATCTAAGTGGTTTGTACCGGGAAAATGACCTTTTTTTCTTATTCTTTTATTCAATGCAAAGCAATTTGACATTCCACCCCTCTGACCACCCTTACTTGATGGCCCATTCTTCACCCAACAAACTCAAAATGTTACAACTAATGGATTTACATCTTTATCCTCATCCCAACCAGATTATACTGTTGGGAATGAAAAAGATGGAAGGAGATAGTTTGAAAAAATACAGAGAAGTGGTCATAAAAGGGTTTTCCAGAGAATCAGGGTTCAAATGTGGGATTTGGAAATTGCATTGGAAGTGACTGAGGAAACAATTAATGATAGGGTTTTTTGGTCTTCATGAAAACTAAATTCCTTGAACCTTCATTGATCCATTTTCAAGAAAATTCAAAAACCCGCCCCTGAAGATTTTGAAAAGGCCAAAAAGAAGATAAAACTGTTCCATTTCTTCAGCTCTGGAAAAGTATATGTTCAAGATCCTTTGAATCATGAGGCTTTTGTTTCCATCATCCAAATTATCCCTTTGAATGAACTCTCTGAGCATGAGAAGAAGGAAATCAACCCAGTAATGAAATTACTTCACCAATCAAAACAATTTTTCAAAACTGTTGGTCCCTCAAGATCTTGGGGTGGGAAAATGTGGGCAATTTTATGGTAAAAATTGATGGACCCTTCTGAACTATTTTGAAAATATTTGAAGGAAGGATCTGTCAAATCCTCCCCTAAAGAGTATTTTTTTTTGAACCTTGGGTCTGACAAGGTCTCTCAAATATTGGGCCAAATGTTTTGAAAATTAGCCAGACTTATGTTTGATTCCAACTGTGAAGCTATGATGGACAACAACATCCATTCCTTCTCCTCATTGGAATTTGGACCTGGCCTTACTGATTTTGACTGCTCACCTCTAATCACCTTCACCCAAGACCCCTTCTACAACTTGCCCCATATTTACCAAGGAAATGTCTCTGACTATTCCTTTTTAATTGTGGTCCCAACCAAAAAATTGAAGGGATGACTTATCAACAATGGGGATGAATATCAAGTATCTGACGGCCAATATGTGTTCCCAGACTTGGGGTTTGGGATTGATTTCAAATGAAAGAGTATTGCGAAAATTGTTTGGGCAGCAAAAAAGTAAAATCTTTGTACTTTTCCAGCAGTGGACACTGCCACCCATACTAGGATGGCCATGTCCATGCAAATCAATTAAAAAACTCAAAACAGTATCAAGTACTTTTCCATTAGCAAAATATATCTTGGGAAAAAAATATAAATAAAAATAAAAAAGATTTTTTCATTTTTGGTGTTAAAAATACTCTCAAAGGTTGTTGCAATCAAAAATAAATTATATTTTTTATTTTTATAATTTTTATCAAATTAAATATATTTAAAAACCAAGCAATTGATTAATTTCCTTTATTTCATCCACAGTTCTACTGCCACCAATACATGCCATGGCTACCAATAACATATCTATTTTTTCTGTGGCTAGCTTTTCTCTCTACTTTTCAATTTGGTCTAGCTTTTGATCCTTCTCCTTTTCCTCTTTTTCAAACTCCAGCTTGGCCTGTTTGATTTTCCACTCAGAATCCAAATTTTGTTGATGAGCCAACCTCTCATCTTTCCACTTTTGACAATCCATAGCCATTTTACAATCACACTTCTCTTTTTTGAATTGAAGTTTTTTGGATTCTATTTTTGATTTGAATTTTTTATGGGGGTGAATAGGAATGAGCTTGATTTTGAGAGCAAGTACAATGAATCAATGAACTTACTTGAATTTTGCTTCTCCATGATATTCTTCAATCCAGGAAAATTTGAAGTGTTTCTCTGCTTTTGAAAGCTATTAGGGTTGAGGTTGATGTAATTGGGGGCCTTTTGCTTTCCCTTTGCAAAGGAGGTTTGCGTGGGAAAATAATTGCTCTCATTTTAAGGGGATGTGGAAGGCCCCATTGGCTTGAGTATTCCGCCATTCAGGAATGGATGAGCCTATTCTTTTACAATCTAAACCAGTAAGGATTAAACAGAAAGAAGAGAAATGATCTTGGTTCCTTACTTGAGCAGATGATTCCAATGGTGGTGATACAGGAATAACTTTCTCCTTGTTTGCCAAGTTGTCAAGTTCTTCCACCCCAGGAAGAGAGAAATACAAATAAGGAAGTGAAGGGTCCAAGGAAGGCTTTGAATTGTTGATTAATGCTGATATAGATGTGATTGGAGCTGATTCTGTTTTAATATGCTCCTCCACATCAGATTGGGGCCAATTGTAGGTTTCATTGGGATCATCATTTCTAGGCCAATCATTGACATCCAGGTCCTCAGCATCAACTGAATCTGATTTTTGGGAATGAAAAGCGGCTAGAGGGGTGATATTGGCCTTCCTTCCAAATATTTTATCCATTTAAGCATAAAAAATGACAAATTGAGTCCATATTATTGACCACCAGGTTGATTCCCTTTCCTTTATTGGAGTTTGTGATACCAAAGCCGGTGGAGATTGACATTGAGTGGGATTTTTTGTACTTGGTTTGATAATTCTTGAATTGCTCCCCCATCTGTTTGGATGAAAGATCTAGCATAGCTTTGGTTTTATTCTTGAGTTCATTTTCCATCAGGGGATAACCATTAACCTTACAGGATGGAGGTTGGCCAACTTGTGTTTCATTGTTGGATCCAAAGTACAAATTGTAGTTGTACGGAATTTTGAGCCAGTTTACCAGGATTACTTGATCAGCTCTCTTGAGCTGACGTGAGCCTTTAGAAGCTGATTGGAGAGGATTTTTGGATGTTGAGTTCCTGGGGGATGTTTGCTTTGGTTGAGTGGACTTGCGGGGGGAGTTTTGCTGAGGGGCATTTAAAAAGAGTAAGTGTGATAAAGTGATCAAGAAATAAAGCAATGAAAGTTAGGATGTCATGAAAGGGTGGATGAAGTGATGAAGCAATGAAGCAATGAGAGGATGGATGTGATGAAAGAAATAAAGTGATTGCAGTGATAAAGCAAGGTGGAGTGATGAAGTGATGAAGTGCAATGAAGCAATGAGATTGATCATGTGATGAGGATAGAAATGGTAATTAAGTGATGTGGATAGCAATGAATAAATGAGAGTGGTAAATTGATGAGGATATCAATGAAGCAAGATCAAGTGATGAGGATACAAATGGTCATGAAGTGATGAGGATAGCAATGAATAAATGAGAGTGGTAAAGTGATGAGGATAGCAATAAAGCAATGAGGTTGATGAGGTGATGATGATAGCAATGAAGCAATGAGATGGATGAAGTAATGAGGATAGCAATGAAGCAATTAGAGTGATGAAGTGATGAGGATAGCAGTGAATCAATGAGAGTGATGAAGTGATTAGGATAGAGATGAAGCAATTAGCGTGATGAAGTGATGAGGATAGAAATGAAGCAATGAGAGTGATGAAGTGATGAGGATAGCAATGAAGCAATGACAGTGATGAATTGATGAGGAAATCAATGAAGCAATGAGAGTGATGAAGTGATTAGGATAGCAATAAAGCAATGAGAGTGATGAATTCTTCCAATACGGTTGGAGGATGAAACCAGGGGTGATCACGTGGAATGATGCTTGGTTGAGCTGTTGAAGGCCTTTATATACTTTATTTAGAAAAAACCCATTTATTTTCAGGTAACTTTGACACGTCTGATGTGAAATAAGTGGTTTTTTTGCTTTTAAATGGCTGGTTTGAAATGGAAGACATGGGTTGAAACCCGCCATTCAAAAATGGTGGGTTTGCTTAACTTTGATAAGCCCTATTGTGGGTGACTGAATTTGGACCAGCCTTGAATGGTTTAGTGGGTTGAGGCGGGGAGTGGTACAAGTTACAATGTTTGGGTTTTAGTTGAGTTGGGCAGGAAAATTTTTACAGCTTGAGGAGATGTTGGTTGGGATTTTGAGATTTGTACCAGGGTTCCTAGGATTGAAAGGGAAAATCAAACGATTTGTGTTTGAGCCAATGGATGATTTAGAACTATTGATTGACTGGAGGCTAGCCATATTTCAGGGATTGGACAAGGATGTAGATTTTTGAGTCAAGACCATGGGAGCAATAAGGAAAAGGATAGCAAGGGAAGTGAGAATGGATGAATTAGGATTGATGGAGTTGGGAGTTTGATCTTGAGAGATATGATTCTCAAAAATCTTGAAATCCAAAACTGATCTATGTCAGAACACAAGATGGGGTTTACGGTACCTTGGGCCAAGGAGAATTTTGAAAAGGGGGAGATGGAATGTGAATTTGGATTGTAGATGGCAGTGTTTTGGGTTAATTGGTACAAATTGAGGGAATCAAATTGACCCCAAATGTAGCTATGATGAGCCATAGAGCCAAGGAATTAAATAGAGAAAGGGATGAGGATGAAATGAGGGGATGGATTCATGATTGGTTATGATTTGGTGGAAGGTGAAGAGATTGAATAATTTGAACCGGATGATGGAAAGTGTGAATTGCACCAAAAGGGATACAAGTGTGAGTTTGTGGAGAAGGGATATTGACCAGATTTCATGACCACAGTCCTGTCACTTCTTCAGCTCAACCAATCCAAAAATTCATCCACTTCAATCTCAGATCAAACCCAACTCCACTTACTTATGTACCTTCCACTGGATAGTACTCCTGCACCTCTGCAGTCTCCATCTTCTCCTACCAGTTTCACCCTCTCCATGTATGGGATGAACTCTATATCCATGTGCACCTCAGCACTGTGCCATGTGATTTGGTCAACCTTCTCAGGCTCTCTACCTATCTCTCTATGGCTTGGTACATCCTGTAATCATCCTCAATCCAATTGTTATATGAGTTAGTAAATAGTAAGCTTAGTATATAAATAGGAAATACTCTCCAACTTCTGTTCAGCCCATACCCCAGGACTTCAGATTGGTACATGTCCAACCTTCCTGGACAGAACCATACCCAATCAGTAAGCTAAAGCCTCCAGCTCAATCTGTAAAAATGTAATACCATGGGAACTACAATGTGAAACACCAGCTACTCATCCCTCAAGGCCTCCTTCCCAGCTCTCACATATACTGGCCTCTTGTTCCCTCCTGGACTGATTCCCCCAAGGAATTAGTATACTACTTCTTACTGGGTATTCCCTCTGCCAGTAGGTGTCATCTCAGAACAAGACATCCTTCACCCAGCCTGCTTAACTCATATCACCTTGTCCCCTCCAGGTGTTACTCTTATAATATTCCATAACCCCTTATTCAACAACCTCCTCCTGGAATTCTCCATTCCATCCTTCCATCTTCTCTTCATTTTTATTTCTCTTCTGATCTTCTTCATTGCAATTGCAAAAAATCATCCTTGAGTTCTATTAGTAGTAGTTCATGTGCATTCATTCCCTTGCACGCCAGGGGCAGTTGTGACACCAGATTTTCAACAAGACTGGATGACCAGGTGAATTGGCGCTTGAAGGGAGTAGGAAGAAAGGTAACATCCAGATGAAGAATGTGAAGAAGGAGACAATGTTGATGAACCTCAACTGATCCAAGAGATGAAAAAGGGAATATCCACTGGAGAATTGCAGAGGATGGTGGTGGTGAGCCGTGGTCTGGTTGAATCAATGTGAAAAGGAAAAGATCTAGGAAAATTGATTGAAAATGACAAAAGGAATAAGTTCATAAGGAAGGAGAAACGTTTTTGAGAAGGATGTTTGTTTTTTTTGTGGTAGAGTTAGTTGGTGTTAGAAATTGGATCTGGGGTCAGGATTTTATATTGCAATCTTGTGGAGAGATATTGAGAGATGGAGATGGTTGGATGAGAGAGGAAAAGGTTGAGAAAAAAGAATGGAAATAGCAGGAGGTAAATACATGTGAGGTAATAGTTAGAGAAGTTTGATGGGGAGATGAGTTTAATGTTGATGAATGATAATATTTTTCAAAGCAGACGGGAGGCATGGAATTATAGGTTGATAATGAAGTGGTGAGGGAATGAGGAAGGAATGATTGAGCAATGGGGTGATGGTAGATAAATGAATCTGAGCTAAGGAGGGAATGCCTGTGATGGTTTGATAGTGAGATTGAATGAAGAATTGATAGAAAGGATGGAGGTTGAAAGATGAAGTTGGTAGAGATTGGGATGGTCATGGCAAGTCAACCAGTGGGAACAATGAAGTTGACTGGATAGCTTATTTTGATGAGCTTTGGCTTTTAACCATTAAAAGTTTTGAATAAGGAGTAAGGTTATTTTAAGGAGTGAGGGAAGTTATAAGGCTACGAGGAGCCAATTAAGAAGGTATCATACTAGTATATTCAAATGAAACTGATATGATGAGGAGGAAGGGGTGCTCTGGCTTGAATGTCTGTTGATCAGATTATTTTCATTGATGGTCCCAGGGAAGGATCATTATTTAAATAAAACTGGAGAGCCCCACAGGGGACTTAAGGCAGAAAGTTTAATACAACCAGAGAGCCCCCAGAAGGGGCCTGGGAAGGGAGTAATAGGATAATGAAAGCAGTAAGATCAAAAGTAAAGGTAAATAAATTTTTTAATTACAGAATAAAATAGGTCTGGAATAACTTGGTCCATCATTTTCATATGACTAATCCAAGATTCAGCCCATTCTTCCCCAGAATAAAGGCAATACCTCAAAATACATGGGGTTCGCCCATGACAAGATGGGCATTGTCGATGAATTAATAGGTTATTTAAAGTTTAAGTGTTGAATAGGTCCATGAAATCTGATTCTTCCAAACCTGCCTCAGGTAGTTCTTCCCAGTTGGTTACTTCTATGTCTTCAAGGTTGTTTCAGAATCCTCCAAATATTTTTTGAAATATTTCCAGTATTTTTCCATTTCTGGGCTAGGGATATTATGCTGTCCAAATCCTATGGTTTCCACAACTTCTGATGGAATGAGGACCTCTTCTTTTTGTGGTCCTTTCTCTCTAAGGAAGCTAACTGATCCCAAGTATTCCAGTTCTGCACGTAACCTTCTACCTCTTTCTTTGGGATCAACCTTTTGAGAGAAATATGAGGTTTCTTTGCCAGAGAAATAGCTTTTCTCATAACTTTCTGATCCTCCGGGGTCTAATATTCTTCCAGCATTTTTATTTTCAATAATTTTATATATATACTTTAACACACTTAAAGTTAAATTCAAGGGTACCAACACTTGGTTGGGATCACAACTGTCCTTGAGGGTATTCCAAAGGGGCCTGAGTAAGTTCCACTCAGATCCTGGGATAAATCCAAGGGTCAGTCCAAGGGTACACTGTCTGGGATGTCCTCTAGGAGGTCCTGGTCAAGGAGATCACCAGAAAGAAAATCCACTGAGATGGATAAAAACAAAAAATATAAGTTTAATATTTTTTTGTATTTTTATGTGGTAAGATGATATTTTTAGAAAAATAATCACTTCTATTAATTTTTGATTTTTCTTTATCTTCAGGATTATTCAATTTATAAATATAAGGCTTCCTTTGATAAATGTTCCACTCCTTATGTTTCCTTAATAAATAATGTAAATTGATAATTCTTTCAAGCTCAAGTTCCTTGTCCTTTATAACTTTCTGTTTATAATAAGGCAATTTCTCTTGTGGTTGCTCAGGAGTTATAATAAAAGGGACAAAGTTACAGAGTTTTTCTTCTTTTTTCTTTTTAAGAATGTTCAAATAATAATTGGTCAATAGTCCATTGGTCTTAAGATGCACTAGAAAAAAAAAGGATCAAAAATATATGTTCAAATTATGTTAATTTATTTTAAAAAATAAATAGACTGGTCCAAGGAATAAATAATCAAAAACTAATTATTTAAGGATATTTCCTGGCCAGACCCCCCGTTCTCAGGTCTCTGATACCAGGAACCTTTCAGTCTTTTAGCTACAGAGAGTGATAAAAATACTGGAATAATATTAATAATAATTATTCCAAAAATAAACACTTAGAGGCTCAAATAAATAATATAATAAGAGAAGTTTCAAGGTTTAATTTGTTTGGTAATAAAAGGTTTTCAATATATATATCAAAGAGGGTTCACAGTATTATAATACTGGGGGTCTTTACAGACAAAGCAACCTCTCTTCAAGGGGCCTCCTTAGGCAGTTTAAGAACCTTGGATTCAAGATGGGTGCCTTAGAAAAGGCTTATCCACTAATGGCCGGACATAACAGCACAATGGCCAAGACAGGAAGGGAAACACTCACTCTGAGTACTTTGTTAAAATAGGTATGCACTTACGTGTGTGCTATGTATAAGTGTAATCCAAATGGGATGCATATATGGGCCTCTCCGGCCCATTGGACACTCATACGGACCATATGGGCCTGTGTGGATGTCAATGATTTGCGGAAACTGGCCTCAAAACGTGTGAAACAGGCTCATTGGTACAGGAGCCCTAACGGGCACGGTAGGGGATATGGACAAATTTAGCCAGAGGGGCTTTTATGGGCTTAATTGGGCCTAAGGTTTATTTTTTCCATACTTGGCCAGACGGGCTGGTCTGCCAAAGTGTGTTTTTCTCAGGTTGCAGGCTTGGGGCGGCCCATTTGGGCCACTGCCCGTGTTTCAGCCCGCTCAGGGCTGCCGCCTGTGTTGCAGCCCACTTGGGGCTGCTGCCCGTGCCACGGCCCGCTCTGGGCCACTCATATCCCTTGGTTTGGCCCAAGCAGGGCCCAATGGCCTGCGTGGGGCTGTCGCCAAGGCCAAGGGATCCGGCGCAGGGCTGTTGCAGCGGCCAAGGGATCCGCGCAGGGCTGTTGCGGGGGCCAAGCAATCCCACGTGGGGCTTTTGCGGCGGCCGAGGGATCCCGCGGGGGCCCGGCCGGTTGCAAACTGCGGCCACCGCGGTGGGAGCAAGGGCCAGCAGCCCTGCCTCTTTCCCCCTCCCCTTGATTGCCATTGCAAGGGGGAGGGGGTGGCTGGCTGGGTTTAACAAGCCAGAGACCAACCGCAACAAGGAGGTCAGTCCAGGCAGGGGGGATTTCATCACCTCCTTTCCCAGGGGATGGCAAGGCTGGTTGCAACAAAGCAAAAAGCAATGGGGGGGACCTGACCACCCCTCCACCATCAAAGCCACACAGAGGCCAGGGGTGCTTGCCCCCCCCCCTTTACTGAGGGGGAGGAGCAACGGGGCTGAGGGGATTTGACCACCCCCCAGCCCACTTCCATTGATGACACCCTGGGGGTATTGACCCCCAGGTTCCCTGGTAGGGGGATTTGACCGCCCCCTCCAGGGATCTGAGAGAAAGAGGGGGGTGGACAGCATTTCCGCTGGTCACCCCCCCCCCCTATGTGAGTCTGAGACTGGACCCAGGTGTGTCCTGGGTCCCACCTGGCCATTTGTATGGCCAGAGGCTGGTTGCATGAGGCAACCAGCCAGTGTGTGAAGCAATAGGACCTGTTGTAAAAGACAACTGGCCCAGGGATTGAAAAGCACAGGGGCTGGTTCAGCCCCATTGAGGTTGGAAAAAAAGAAACAAACTGAATAGGCTGGTTTTTAGGGTACAGGGACTGATGCCATGTGGGCTGATGTAGCCCAAACAAAGTAACAAGGCCTGTAGAGCCAGTAGAGCTCTTTTGGGGAGGAAAAATTGCCTTTTGGCTTGTTGTATCATGGTCTCACAAAAGGCCAATCCTTTGTACTTAAGGAGCTCTTTTCCTTGCTGTTTTCCATCCATTCATTCATTCATCCAATCAAATTCATCAATCATATCATCCAAGACGTTGCCCCATTTTTGAGAGCCCATCAAGCAATTATTTACTTAAGGTTTCCAGCATTTTCTTTGCTTTAAATACTCATCATTTTCCTAATCTGATTGCTGGCCATAATTATAACACACTTTACCACGACAATCCTGCAATGATAGGAAGATTTTCAGAGCAGATGGGGTGGATTGCTTGACTAAACTTCAAGCTTTGATTGGTTTGAAGTAATGAACCATAATACTACAGACTTGGTCATAAATCAATTGCTTAGATTATTCATAAGCACTTGACTAACAATGACATGGTGTCTGATTGATAATAATAATTCATGGAAAACCAATCATGGAATAATGGATCCAAAGAGGTCTGTATAATTGCCTTTTTGGGGTGATTTTGAGCTTCTCAGGGCACCTAGAGAGGGTTCTTCTGATGGGCTGAGGCTGAAAATCCAGTCAAAGCTAGTTAAGCACGTCTACTTGGTGCTGTAAATCAGCTGACTTTAGATCTTCTGGATTTCTGTACTATTTTAGCCACAGGATCTGTTAATCTTTTATGGCATAAATTTTATTATTCTGCACTCATCCTTTATTTGTGTTTTTAGTATTTCTTGAAAGTGAAAAGATGTGGACGTTTACCAATTTTCCATTATCTGCTGATCACGTAGATAATTTTTAATCATTTTTATGAAAACTCCTTAAAGTGTTTCATGGTCTTCAAAGATCAGAGTCAATGATTTACTTGGTAATCCTTGATCTTTGATTAATTATTAAAAATCTTCTTAACTTAATTTTTCTTAATTTGATTTAAGTTTTGATCTTTTTAGAATATTAATAATGCATATGTCAACTTGTTACATGTGCCAGGAAACCCTAACTAGGTTTCAGCTCTTCTGAGCAGTACCTGGTTGTCAGATTAGTCAAAACGGATACAGATGCGGGGATCAGTCAGTACAGATGCGCGCAGGGTAGGATTGGCTGCGTTCATGGCAAAATTATCTGTGCGCGGGTCTGTGGTACACGGTAAACTGCTACTAAAAGTACTCAGGGGTATGTAATGATGCGGAACTGCGCGCGGGAATTGTGACATAACACATTTCTGCGTGTAACTCCTAAAATATACACAACACCTCAATTATGAGGGAATTTTAGGTGTAAAAACTATTCATTAGAACACCTGTGAAATGTTAAAATGGCCAAAAGGTGCCATACTGGTGTCGTAATTTTTAGTACTTTTCTTTTTAATTATTTTAAAAATGTAAGGACTTTGATTTCAAGGGTGGGGTCAGTGAGTGACCCTACCAAATTTTGGGTGAGGAATCCATTTCTTTATATTCTTATTTTTTATAATTTTGACAGGTTTCTCTGTACATAGTAGCAAGCTGACAGGCTGGCCCGCCAAACTATGTTAAAGCCACTTTTTGGGCTTGGGGCGGCCCATTGGGGTTGCCGCCCGTGTCAAAGCCCATTTGGGGCTTCTTCCTGTGTTTCAGCCCATTTGGGGCTGCTGCCCGTGTTGCAGCCCGCTCAGGGCCACTCTTCTCCCTTGGTTTGGCCCATGTGGGGGCTGAAAGCCTGTGTGGGGCTGTCCCAGCGGCCAATGGATCCTGCGCAGGCTGTTACGGCAGCCAAGGGATCCCACGCGGGCCCAGTTGGTTGCAACCAGCAATCAGTTCCGCAGGAGCAGGGGCCAGCGGACTTGGATCCCCTCCCTCCCCTTGCTTGCCATTGCAAGAGGGAAGGAGAATGCTGGCTGGGTTGAACCAGCCAGAAACCTGCCGCAGGAGGGAAAATGGTCAGGGTGAGGGGGATTTCATGACCACCTTGCCAAGGAGGATGGCTGGGCCGGTCGCAGCGAGGCCACCAGTGGGGGGGATTTGATCACCCCTCCACCATTGAAATGGGTTCTCTCCCCCCCCCCTTTAGCAAGGGGGAGGAGAAATGGGCTGGAGGGGATTTGACCACCACCCAGCCCACTTACCTTGACCACACCCTGGGGTTATCAACCTTCAGGGCCCCTGGTAAGGGGATTTGACTGCCCCCTCCAGGGATTTGAGAGAAAGAGGGGGGGGCTGCATGTCCGCTGGTTACACCCCCCCCCATGTTGTTGAGCTGAAGCACCACTATTGTTGTGACTTCCACTCATGGCTCTTATTTCTATTTTCTATCTAAGTTCATTTATGTTTGTTTTCTGTTTCTCAATCTTGCTGCCCAACATGTCTCACTGGGTGCCAAGACTCCAAATCTGAGTGGGAAACACCTGAGAGCGTCCAGCTGAGAGTCAACAACTCCTCTCCTGGGAATCACAACAACAATTCACCTACCAACGGTACTCAAGTTTCCATCCCTCTACCCCATCAAGTGTCCTCTGGCAGCCAGCTCAAGCCAAGTAAGAACAAATCCTACTCTATCGGTTATGATCCCTACTAACCATCTCCTCCAGATTGTTCAAGGCTCCTCTCTTGGTCATCCTATGCTGTTCTTGTAGCTGGTTGTATTCCAACTGTCGCCTGAAAGAATCCCGTTGGTTTTGTTTCTTTTCCTATTCTCTGCCTCAATGACTCTTGTCTTTTCATTTCTTTTCTGATTGTTTTCCCACTCAAAATGCAGACTGGTCTTGGTTTTCCTGCCAATACTTTTTCCTCACACGGTTAAAAGCCAAAACAATTCCATTGACTGGTCACAAGAAACATGCCCAAGCCAGGATCATTTTCAACGCCAGGACCAGGGGGAGACCCCATGACTTTCAAATCTCACGCCCTCAAAGTAATCATCAAACCAACACCCCTACTGAATGAAGAAAACTACAGTATGTGGCGTAAGAAAATGGAAAAGCTTTTTAAACTCAGGGGAATATTTCAAGTTATGAACTCTTTGGATGAGTTTTCCTCACTGGATGAAGAGACCAATAAAGAGATGGTAGCCTACCTGATTCCCAAACTTGATTTGAACACTTACAACAATGTAATCAATGACCGCAACAAAGAAAACTCCAAACTAATATGGATGGCAACCCAATCTCATTTTGCCTTGTCTCAATCAGAAAACAGAGCTCGCGTCTTCAATAGCTTCCTCCATCTCTCCATATCCTCCAACATTGAGGCGTTTGTGACAAACGTCACAACTTTCCTTAAAAAACTGACCAAATTTGGTATTGAAATCCCATCCAATATTAAAGCTTACCTGGTACTTTTCAAATTCCCCGCCTCAATGCAAAACATGAAGACTCAAATCATGCATTCAACCCTGTAAATGATGATTGAAACCGTATTAGATCATCTCATACAACACAAAAACAAGATCAGCGCCCAAGAAACTCCCAAAACCTGTCAATATAGCCCTATACAACCAACCAAGATGCGAAAATGGAAAGCATAAACCTGCCTAACATCTCACCCGGCACAAAACTGCTGGATTCAATTCCATGATCTTAGACCTTCTAATACTCACTACCGAGGAAACAAGAAAAAAAAAGAAAAATGCAGAAGAAGCACATTACTACTTGTTTTTCTGTGGACTAAATCTGAACTTTCAAGAGAGACTAATTTCAAGCGGATTCATACTCAACTCTGGATGTTCCATACATATGATAACAGAAAAGAATTGATTGAAGTCCCTTACCTTCTCTGACAGAGAGGACAAGATCCAAACCTGAAAGAAAAACGCGAGGATCAAGATTGAGGGAATTGGTACCGCTTCCATCCCTTTCAAACACTGTGAAATCCACCCCAGTAACGCCGCATGGGTTCCAGAATCAACAGTGAATCTCATATTGCTTGGAGCGTTGGTAGAAAAAGGGGCAAAGCTGAATATCAACTTGACATTGTCTCCACACACTTTTTCCGTCTCCTCCGGTGACAAGGAATTGTTCACCGGAAGCATATCCAACTATCTCTTTGTGATAAAAACTAAAACAGAAACCAACGCTGCTCTCTACTCTAGCAAGGAACTACCCAAGATTCACAGAACACTTGGCCACGCCTTGCTTGGACGGATGAAAAAATTTCTGAACAAAACCATCTCGTCCAAAGACAAGGAGGACTTCAAATGTCTCAACTGTAACAAAGCCAAGATTACAAAGTATAGCTTTTTGCAAGTCCACCAAGCGGCCTTGAGAGTTTTGGATTGAATCCATGTGGATCAAATGGGACCACTCAACCCCGTGGCCAAAGGTGGTTTCAGATTCATCCTAAATCTCATCAACTCCTTTTCCAAGTATCTTGCCTGCTTTCCGCTCAAAACCAAAGACAAGTCTTTTGAAACTTTGATCTTTGTTCTTGAGAATGAACATTGAAAACACCAACGTTATCCCATGGAAGTATGCTTGGATGGCGGAGGCAAGTTTCTTAACAACAAATTTTCTGCTTACCTGAAAGAGCGCCACATCAACCACATTGTCCCAGAACCATATCACTCCCAACATAACGGACAAGTAGAACAAGCTAACAGGACTGTCATGGAATCAACCCGTGCCAAACTCTCTGAAGGCCAAATCCCTAAATCCTACTGGAACAAGGTGGCTTGCAGCTGTTGTTTGTTACTCAACCAAATACCTAAATAAAAAGGAATGGAATCCCCATGGAAACGTATGCAGGGAAAGAACCTCCCGGAGGGTTATCTAAGACCTGTCGGCACAAATCTCACGTATTGACTTAAAGATCCTCAAATCCAATCCAAACTATCGAAGAAAGGGGAGTCTGGAAAGCTCCTAGGTTTCAACCCCAGCTTGCTCTCATACAAAGTTCTTTTGACCTCTGGAAAGATTTTCATCACAAAACATGTCATCTTTTCCAAATCAGTTCACAAAAATGCCATTGCGCAGAGAGACCAGACAGATCTTGATCCATTGACCAAACCTACCATTAAGACAACTCTAGCTCCACTCAATCTGCCCAATGACAAATCTCAATATTCCAACAACGAGTGCACCGCCGAGTCAATAAAACAAGAAGAAATCTCTGACAAGGATATTAATGAAACCAAAAAGAATGAAGAGGTTTCCACCAGTCTGAGGCAGAATTTAAGAAACAGAGAACTTCTAGCCAAACCCAACAGGTACGGTTATCACTCTGAAAAACTACCCAACTCCATTGAAGAAGCCCTAACCATTCCTGTGTGGAAAGAATCCACCCTAAAAGAACTCAAATCTATTGAAAATCAAAATTTCTGGGAGGAAGTTGATGAAAAATTCCTGAAAAATCCTCCCAAGGCCGTGGGGGTCTTCAAAGTGAAGCACAATACGCATGCCAAAGCTCCCACCTACAAGACACGACTATGCATCCAAGGTTTCAACCAAAGTTACGGCATTGACTACTTCAAAACTTACTCTCCCACCGGAAGGGTTGCTTCTCTCCAAGCCCTTCTCACCTTTGCTGTGGAAAAGAAACATGACCTCCTTCAGCTCAAAGTCAAAAGAGCCTTCTTACAGGCTGACCTAGACAAGGATGTGTTCATCGTAAACCCCTCTGGATCCGGTTGACGCGGAAAATACTTAAGACTGAAGAAATATTTTTATGGACTAAAACAAGCACCTTGCAACTGGTACAGAACGCTGACTTTGTGGATTGAAAGCCAGGGTTTTGAAAAATCAGCATGCAATCTGTGCCTTTTTCTATGCAAACATGATTCCTCAGCTCTTTTTTTCACGTGGACAATCTCATGGTTGCTGGAAACACGGAAGACTTCCAACGCAAGTTCCTTGACCGCTTCAAGAACTCCACAGCTCATCCTCCCAACACCCTACTTGGAATGAAAGTTGTAAGAGAAAAAGGGATAATGCATCTCAATTTAACCCTGCACATCAAAAAAGGGCTGATGGCCATGAACTTGACCAATTGCAAACCTGTTACCACTACCAGGACTCCAGGAATGCACCTATCTCCAGCAACAGAAGACAATCATAAAAATTCTTAGATCTGAATGTAAACTATTGGTCGCCAATTGGCAGACTTAATTTTATTGCTGGACTGGCAAGACCTGATATCAGCCAAGCTGTATCTAGTCTGGCCAGATTTTCCAAAAAACCTGGTTATTCTCACTGGATGGAAGTAGTGCACTTTTGGCAATATCTTTCAGCTACCAGGCACATTGCCCTAACTCTTGGTCCACAATCCGTATCTAATAGGCTTGGCTGCTACAGCAACGCCACCTGGGGGGACAATCCTGACAACAGGATCTCCCAGAGAGGTTACTTCTGCTCATTCAAAGGAAGCCCCCTCTATTGGACAAGTCATTGACAGCGCAACATCACTCACTCCTCCACGGAGTCCAAATGCGTAGCGTTATCCAGCTGTCACCTAGAAGCAAGATGGCTCCATCAACCCCTATCCAAAATCTATTGAGAAACCTTTCCATGCCCGCTTCACCTCATCAACAAAAAAGGACTCAAAGACAAAATTAAGAAATTTGGCACTAACTCAAAAGCAGAACATATTGATATCAAAGTAAAAAGTCTCTGGGATGATTACAAGAACAAAAGTATCAATGTCATGCTGATTCCATCAAAGTCAATGGCTGCCGATGCACTGACCAAGGCAGCCAATAAAATCTCAAACTGAAGATTGGTAAATTGTTTCTATGCTCCGTATCATTAACCTCTGAGTTGAGGGGGAGTGTTGAGGTGAAGCACCACTACTGTCGTGACTTCCACTCATGGCTCTTATTTCTATTTTCTATCTAAGTTCCTTTATGTTTGTTTTCTGTTTCTCACTCTTGCCGCCCAAAATTCCTCACTGGGTTCAAAGACTCTAAATCTGAGTGGGAAACGCCTGAGAGCGTCCAGATGAGAGTCAAAAACTCATCTCCTGGGAATCACAACAACCATTCACCTACCAACGGTACTCAAGTTTCCATCCTTCTACCCCATCAAGTGTCCACCGGCAGCAAGCTCAAGCCAAGTAAGAACAAATCCTACTCTATTGGTTATGATTCCTACTAACCATCTCCTCCAGATTGTTCAAGGCTCCTCTCTCGGTCATCCTATGCTGTTCTTGTAGCTGGTTGTATTCCAACTGTCTCCTGAAAGACTCCCGTTGGTTTTGTTTCTTTTCCTATTCTCTGCCTCAATGACTCTTGTCTTTTCATTTCTTTTCTGATTGTGTTCCCACTTGAAATGCAGACTGGTCTTGGTTTTCCTTCCAATACTTTTTCCTCACAAATGTGAGTGTGAGACTGGACCCAGGTGTGTCCTGGGTCCTACCTGGACATTTGTATGGCCAGGGGCTGGTTGCATGAGGTAGCCACCCAGCATGTGAGGTAACAGGGCCAGTTGTAACCGACAAAATTCCAGGGGTTTGAACAGCTAAGGGGCTGGTTCAGCACCATTACAGTGGAAACACCAGGAATGACTGGAATAGGCTGGTTGTAAGGGTACATGGACTAATGCCTCTGGGCTGATGTAGCCCAAACCAAGTAAAAAGGCCTGTAGAGCCTGTAGAGCTCTTTTGGTGTGGAAATAATGCCTTTTGGATTGTTTTATCATGGGCTCACAAGAGGCCATCTTTTGTACTTGAGGAATTCTTCTGTCTTCTGTTTTCCATCATTCATTCAACATCCAATTAAATTCATCAACAATATCATCCAACGTATTGCCTCATTGTGAGATCCCATTAGCAATTATTTACACAAGGTGTCCACCATTTATTTTTCTTTAAATACTGCTCATTTTCCTAAGCTAATTGCTGGCCATAATGATAACGCATTGTTAAGTTTTGTTGCCAAGTCCTGTCTCCAGCTATGCCTACAGCCGCGCTCACGGGCGCTGCGCGGTGTGGAAACTTACGGGGGCAACACCCCTGAAGTCGTCCTCAAGTTCCGGAATTTATTGATCAAAGTGTCTGTAAGGAGATTGGATGAAGCCGGTCAAGAGAGAGAGAGAGAGAGAGATAGAGAGCAAGGGATAGAGTGATAATAAGATGAATTCCTTCCTTTCCAATCCAATCCAATCCAATGCCACAAAAAGTGGTAACCTCCAGTGCCGTCCAGTCCGTAAAGCAAAGTGAAGTGGGGTGAAGTGTTTTTTTCCTCCTTCCCCCTCCCCTCCCTGCTTCTCCTACAACCCGGAGTTGAGAGCAAAGTATTTAAGTCCTCCCTCTCAACCCTAACCTAAGTACAACCACAAGTAAGCAAGAATGATGAAATACAACCCCTAAGCACAGAACCCTAGCCCAATCCTACCCCTCCATCCCTTGCCCCATAACCCATGCCCCTCAATATCAACGTATGCCCTGCTTGCCTTCCCGCGCGCGTCCGCCCAACAACCCGTTCCAGGTATCCGCGTACCCGCGTGACCCAATCCGCGCGTCTTGCAATACGCGGTCCGCCTGGTCCGTGCAAGCCGTCCGATCCGCGCAAGCTTTCCAATCCGCGCAAGCCTTCCAATCCGCGCAAGCCTTCCAATCCGCGCAAGCCTTCCAATCCGCGCAAGCTTTCCAATCCGCGCAAGCCTTCTGGTCCGCGCAATCCGTCGTCTCCCGTCTCCAGGTGCTGAGCCCAACCCAACCGCTGCTGGGCCTACCTGACTGCTGCTGAGCCCGCAGCGCGGCTAGCTGAAACAAAGCCCTTCCCATTGCTGAGCGCGCCGCCTGCAGCCCTTTCCTGACTCGCGTCCATAAAAGAGCACCACAGCGGTCAAAGACACTTCACTCCTAAAATTGAAGTGTACCCAATTCAGCTTACTTCTGGTCTGACCTGGTCATGGCGGACCTCCTCAACTCCCTCAGGGGACTTCATCCTCATATCTCGATCTGCGCTTCATCCCAACACCTCAATTTCCGCACTTCATCTCAACACCTCAATTCAAAAGACCCTCACCCCCATTGACCAGTTTCCTCATTTTTTTCATCTCTTTCATTTATCATCTCATTTCCTTTCTTTGCTCTACTCAATCCTTCTCATCATTATACGCCCTGTCTGTGTGCCCAGTGAGATATTGTATTCATCAACCTAACGTTTCATAATTCTCACCTCATGGATCTGACCTTCTCCATTCCATCTAATCGTTAGCCTACTCAATCTCATATGTCCGTTCATGTCCCCAAACACTTGCCGCCTGTTTAAACTTGTCAACATCGTCTGTCTGCGCTGAATGTCGGTGATCCTCATTCTGAGGTTGTTCTGTTCAATGCTGGCTTCTTGTTGATGTGTCTTTGCCCATCCAGTTTCCAGTTTTACTTTCAATTCATTCTTCAATTTTATCACGGTTAAAAGCCGGAGGTCTTGACTCAACTCAAATTCAAATTTCTACAATAAAACTTGAAAATGTTGGCCATCTCTGAAGGATTCAGGCAAGCTATGCTGAAGTCAGCTCTCAATACTATTGCTAGGCTGAGCGACAATAACTATGGCGTTTGGAAGGACAAGATGGATGCCATCCTAGACATTTGTGGATTCTCCGGGCCCATTAACAATGACATTTCTACTCTGGAAAACAATGTCAACGACGAAATCAAACTGCTCATAATCTCCAGGCTTGAGGTGGCCACCCACAATAACATTATCACACCTTCAAATAAGAAATTGGCGAAGCTACTCTGGAAGGCAATCATCAACAAATATGCATCGTCTCAGGCTTCAAACAGGGCTAGAGTTTTCAACCAGTTCTTGTACTTGAAATTTACGCCAGAGGACATAGAGGATTTTATCACGAAGGCAAAAGTGAGTCTCAAGAAATTTTCGGAAGTTGCAATTGTTCTTCCTAACAACATCCTGGCGTACCATCTGTTTTTCAAATTTCAGGACTCTATGAAGGATTTCAAATGCCAAATCATGCACACGGACAGGGAACTCACAGTGGAATACGTGATGAACCATCTCACCCAACTAAACAATGAATCTAGAGCGCAAACGTCTCAAAACATTCAACTGTCAAGGATGGAAGTCGCCCTCACCAACCTAAGACCGACAGGAACCAATCACTCTGAGAAACAGGGCAAAAGAAAGAGATGCACCAAGGGATACCACAATCCCAAACAAGACAAGCACCGTTTGGCCGACAGCTGATGGCATCTCCACCCAGAAATTGCGCCCGATTGGTGTGAAGAAGATCAAGCAAAATGGAAATCGCGCAAGACGCAAGCTAAGAGTAACCCCGTGGCTCACTACCTAGCTCTTCTGTCAATTTGGATTGACCATGGAAACCCCAGCTCCAAATTCATCCTAGATAGCGGCGCGTCAATAAAAATGATCAATGATAGTAGATACTTCAAGGAATTGTCTTCCTGTAACAACCAAGCCATCAAAACCGGAAAGAAAAGAGCTGAACTCAAGATAAAAGGCAAAGGGACGGCAATACTGGTCTGGGGGAATTTCACGCTCAAGATTTCAAATGTTTTCTACGTTCCAAGCTTGATCATCAACATGATAAGCGCCGGTGCTCTCAATCAAGCTGGACGCTCACTGGAAGCTAGCAGGAATGGATTCAAGGTATCCAAGGATGGCTTAAAAATGCTTGGGGGGACAATTGTAAACAATCTCTACTCCCTAGAAACCCCAAACTTTGACCAAAGCCTGATCCATTCTCACTCAGCAAATCTGGCTTTTACCCAGGATGACAAACTCATGGAAATCCATAGAAACTATGGGCACGCTTTGCTTTCAAGACTCAAACGATTCACAAAGCAAATCTCTCCCAAAGTGAAGAGAAGATTTGAATGTATCTTCTGCGTCAAAAGTAAAATAACTAAATTGTTGTTCAAGGAAACATCTGTTGCGGCGAAGAAAGTTTTCAAAAAGATTCACTTGGATCTCATGGGACCGCTCAAGCCTCAGTCAAAGGGGGGGAACCGGTACATTCTCACTCTAGTCGACAGCGCCACGGGATACATTGGAGCATTTCCTTTGGGATCAAAGGAGGAAACTTCCAAAGTCATCATTGACCTAATTGAAAAGGAGAATCAAAAACGCGGATACTATCCTTGCAAGGTATGTTCCAACGGAGGCACTGAATTCATCAATTGGAAACTGCAAACGTTCTACAAGGCCAACCACATTAGACAGGTAGTATCTGAACCGTACCACCCCGAACATAATGGAAAAGCGGAACAGGCAAAAAGAACCATCTCCAAGTCCACTCAAACCATACTGAAAGACAGTCAAATATCAGCTTATCAATGGCATGAGTTCATCAAATCAAGCGCCTTCATGCTCAATCAAATACCCAGAGAAAAAAACTCCAAATCCCCCTGGTTCCAAGTGCATGGGCACTCCTTGCCGTCTTCATATCTGAGACCTATAGGATTTCTGTGTGTCTACCTACTAACAAGAAGAGACAAAGGATATAAGTTTAAGCAAAAGGGAGAGGAAGGAATCCTAGTAGGCTTCAATCCGCTCCTCCATTCTTATTGAATCTTAACTAAATCTAACACTGTTATTTCTACAAAGCACGTCAAATTTTGAAGAATGTACAACCCTCAAAACTCAAATCTCTCATTCACCTCGGACGACGCGGAGAGCAACCTTCACAACACAGAATCAGAAAGTTTGGAGGATCAACAGTCAGAACGAGCAAACAATCCGGCATTCAAGAGGTTCAGGTTGGTGTTGCCCGAAGTCTCAGACTCAGATTCAGAACGCAGTGGCAATTCCCTCCAAGATCCGGAGTCCAAAGATTCGGGCCGCTCCCAGGAGGACTACGTACGTGAGCAGCCCTTTGCTAGCCAGCCAACGTCGCGACATGGGCAGTCCAATCCTGCACCTCCTACGCAACCTCCTAGAACCCTTCAAGACCAATCCTTGATCAAACCGCCTCAACATTACGGGTTCTTCCATTATTATGAACCAAAAAGCTACAATGATGCGGTCACATGCGAAGAAAACCTCAAGTGGATCAGTGCAATGGACACAGAGCTGACGTCCATTGAGTCATTTGACGTCTGGGAAGAATACGATGGACCCAATCCCTCAAATCCGCTTCAAACCACTTGGATCTACAGGCTGAAAGAAAACTGTCATGGTGACCAAGTCAAGTACAAGGCCCGTCTCTGCGTGCAAGGATGCGGTCAAATCAAAGGGGTAGATTACTTTGAAATGTTTGCCCCCATGGGAAAACCATCCACTCTTTGACTCCTACTCGTTTATGCACTGAAATCCTCTCAAAAAGTTTGGAAATTTGACGTGAAAAGCACTTTCTTACACTCTCAAATAGACAAGAATGTTTTCATCCAAAACTCCAAAAGGCTCAAACCAAAAATCAAAGTTCCTCAAATTAAAGAAATCTCTCTATGGGTTAAAGCAATCTCCCAAAAATTGGTACAAAACATTGATGGCCTGGTTCAAGGAAATCAGCTTCTATGAATCGGCATGCAATCCCTGCCTTTATTTGTCAAAAAACGGAAGATCCAGGCTCTTCTTCCACGTTGAAGACTTAATTTTGGTAGGGGATGGCCAGAACTTTGAAAATAAATTCCTGGACAAGTTCAAAGGATCTGCAAGTCAAGACCCAAACACCATACTTGGAATGAAAATAGAGGTCAAAAATGATCAGATTCTTCTCAGCCAGCCAAATCACATTCAGCATGGACTCAAAGAACTGGGCCTGACAGACTGAAAGGGGTCGTCCACTCCTCTCACACACAACCTGCAACTTGTTCCGGCCTCAGACAAGGAGCACAAACAATTCAAGGCCCTGAACATCAACTATGGGTCAGTGATAGGGCTGTTAAATCACATAGCCTGCTTCACAATACCCAAAGTCAGCTTTGCTGTGTCGAGTTTAGCCCGATTCAACACTCAACCCGGCATAACACACTGGCACGAACTAAGGAAAACATGGAAGTATCTCAAATCCACTCAACATTACCAACTTGAGCTCAAATACCTCAATCAATCAAACGCTCTGGAAGTGTTCTCAGATGCGTCGTGGGCGGATGACCCAAGCACTCAAAAGTCTCAGACCGGATTTCTTTGCGTGACATTTGGCAGCCTGGTTTCATGGAACAGCTGTAAACAGAAGAACATAACATGGTCCTCCACGGATGTGGAGTTAAAAGCGCTGGTTGACTAATATCATGAAGCAACATGGATCAAAGTGTCAATGGATGAGATATTCACGGCTTCTCCTGAGTCCATACTAGTCCACATTTAAAACAGCGTCTTGGATGATAAAATCAGAAAATTTGGCTCAAACTCGAAGACAAGACATTTGGACTTAAAGACTAAAGGGATGAGAGACAAACTATCCAATAAAAAAGTTGAGCTTAAGCTCATAAGATCTACAGAAATGAAAGCCGACTCTCTAACTAAAGCTTCCTCCATTCAAAGCATATCTTTGTTATGTGCATTTCTTGTTTTGCCTTTTGGTGTCTCCAATATCTCATCGGGCATGGAGGGGTGTTACGCTTTGTTGCCAAGTCCTGTCTCCAGCTATGCCTACAGCCGCGCTCACGGGCGCTGCGCAGGTGAAGACACTTCACTCCTAAAATTGAAGTGTACCCAATTCAGTTTACTTCTGGTCTGACCTGGTCACGGCGGACCTCCTCAACTCCCTCAGGGGACTTCATCCTCATATCTCGATCCGCGCTTCATCCCAACACCTCAATTTCCGCGCTTCATCTCAACACCTCAATTCAAAAGACCCTCACCCCCATTGACCAGTTTCCTCATTTTTTTCATCTCTTTCATTTATCATCTCATTTCCTTTCTTTTCACGACTCAATCCTTCTCATCATCATACGCCCTGTCTGTGTGCCCGGTGAGATATTGTATTCATCAACCTAACGTTTCATAATTCTCACCTCATGGATATGACCTTCTCCATTCCATCTCATTGTTAGCCTACTCAATCTCATATGTCCGTTCATGTCCCCAAACACTTGCCGCCTGTTTAACCTTGTCAACATCTTCTGTCTGCGCTGAATGTTGGTGATCCTCATTCTGCGGTTGTTCTGTTCAATGCTGGCTTCTTGTTGATGTCTCTTTGCCCATCCAGTTTCCAGTTTTACGTTCAATCCATTCTTCAATTTTATCACACATTATCAATACCAACATCATGATTACTTCCAAGCCATCTGGACCCTTGTACCTTACTCTGGAGAACCTCAAAGACCTCAAGTTTTACAAGAAGATGTCTTATATCCCTGATTTCAGCTCCACCAAGATAGTTCTGAAAAGTCAGAATTATAATGCTTGGGCTGTCCTTATGGATAGTGAGCTGGACAACATCTGGTGTGGGGAGATAATGGATGCAGATGACACTTTGATCAGTTCTGAAGTGGAGAAAAAGTCTTATCATCTCATCCTTAGGCATCTTGATGAGAATCATGTAACATGGGTTGCTGATACTCTGAGGGAAGATGAGATAAGGAGGGGCAGCATCCTTTGGAAGTTGCTTAAGTCCAAGTATGTGTCACAACCAAATTGACTCAGTCTCCTCCGGCTTACTCAGCCCTCAGTCAACCTCAGCCCAGCTCAATCACACTCCACTACTGAACATCCTGAAGTATCTCCCTGCATATCCTGCAGCCTTTAGGTAATCTCCCAGGCACACCCTCTACCTCTCTATGGCTTGGTGCATCCTCATCTCTCCTTCAAACCCTATCTAGCATGAGAATTAAATACAGTAAAACCATAGTACATACTCCTGGCTGGACAACCCTTACTCCAGCTCAGTACATGACCTTCCTGGACAGGCCCATTACTCAATCTGTCAATCTGCAACCTTCAACCCAATTGGTCCACATGTAATTCCATGGACCTCCCAACCCAGCACCAGTCATCCAATCCTCAAAGCCTCCTCTCAGCTCTCACATATACTGGGCACTCCTCTCCCCTTGGACTAATTCCCCCAAGGAATTAGTATACTACTTCTTATTGGTTAGCCCCTCATCCAATAGGTGTCATCTCAGCACAAGAAAGCCAATCAGCCTACCTTACTCACCTCACCTATCCCTCTGGTGTTACTCTTACAGGATTCCCTCATCAGATCCTTCAGAGCCTTACTCCTGGACTCATCTCCTCATCTTGGTCCTTACTTTACATCCCTTCCTCATTTGCAATAAACCTCTTATCTCTATCCTGAGTTCTGTGAGCAGTAGTGCCTGTGCCATCAGCCCCTTGCACGCCAGGGGCAGTTGTGACATTATACTAATTCCTTCCCCTTGATTACTACCCACCTCTATATCCCAATAGAATCATTTCATCCCCTGGATAACACTACCTACAATATTTGTGGGCTTGCGTGGTATAGAGCTGAACAGTGTGTGGCCTCCACATTTCCAAAGGTACACCCTGCGCAATTTATCTGCCTCAACCCCTCTCCTGGATTTGGCCCACAATCAACACTTTGACTTCAACCTTTGACTTCCACACTTTGACTTTGACCTTTGACTTTGACACTTCAACTTTGACCTTTGACTTCAACCTTTTACTTCAACCTTTGACTTCGACACTTTGACTTTGACCTTCAACTTCAACCTTCAACTTTGACACTTTTACTTTGACCTTTGACTTTGACACTTTGACTTTGACCTTTGACTTTGACAATTTGACTTTGACCTTTGACTTTGACCTTTGACTTCGAACTTTGACTTCGACACTTTGACTGTTGACGGAACCTTGTACAAGTTCAAGACATATTTTCTGCGGCCAAATTTTCTCCCTCATTTTCTCCGGGTATTCTTCTTGGGTCACTCTCCTACGGCATACTGGGAAAACATGCCTCCTCAATGTGCACAACCTTCCATCATCACCAGTCCACCTCTTACCAGGGACGCCCAAGGACGTGGTTCTACCATAGAAATGCAAGACCACAATCAATCTAGTCCTCAAGCCCGTGGACGAGGGAGGACCTTTTCCAACCTCCCTGCACCAGCTTCCAACACCATGGACACTGGTATCCTTCCTCCAGCTCCTCCAAGAGCTTCTCTGTCCCCTGCTCCTCCTGTTGTCAGAACATTTATTAATCAAGTGATTGGTAAATATCCCCAAGCAGGTTCTGGATTGGACTCCCCATTGTACAATCCCAGTCTAATCCCTCTCCCTGAGGATGTGGAAGAGGAGGAAGAAAGCGAGGACTCAGGGTTTGACTCGAGGATCCTTAGCAATCTTAACTCACCAACCTCTGGACCTCAGGAAGAAGCCCCCCTACTTTACGCTTCAACTGCAACCCCATCTCCTCCAGTTCAACCTCCTCAACCTAACACTGTGGAACCTACTCTCCTAGACTTGCTTCAAACCATTACTTCAGCAGTGGTCAAACTCTCTCAACCCCCAACGACTAGTACCTCCCACTCAAGAACCTTCAAAGCCCCATTGATGAATCTGCCAGACAAATTTTAAGGCAATAACCCTACCAAGCTCAGGTCTTCCTACAAGCTTGTGAACTCATCTTTGCAAACAACAAAGGGACCTTCCGTGTGGATTGAAGGAAAGTTCTATTTGCTGTCTCCTACCTCACTGGGAACGCAAACCATTGGATTCAACCCTACTTGGCCCACCTCACCAATCAAGAGCCCTCATTCCTACTCAACTCCTGGCAACACTTCACAGAACAACTTCATACTCTTTTTGGCAATTTTCTGGAAACGGCCAAGGCAGAGAAGGAACTTGCAAACTTGAAGATGAAGGACTCTGGCTATGCCTCCACCCACATTACAGAATTCCGTTCCCTTATGACAAAAGTCTATGGATGGGGGGATAGAGCCTTCTACTTCCATTTTTGCCAAAGCCTCCCGGCCCGACTTTTGGATCAATTAGCCGGCTATGATGGTTCTGTAGACACCCTTCAAGACCTTATGGATGTAGTGTTGGACTAGGATACCAGGTACCACAAACAAGTAAAGGAGAAGTCTTCCTATCCAAGCCACTCTAAACAGCAAAATTCCTCTCAATCCCAAGCCAATTCTTCCCAGTCTGACAAGGGCAAGGGTAAGGCCAAGAAGAAAGACAAATCTGCAAAGAAAAAATTCTCTCAGACCAAGCCCACCTTGGACCTAGGTCCTGATGGCAAGCTCAAGGCTGAAGAAAAGGCAAGAAGGGTGAAGGAGGTACTGTGTATGTATTGTGCAGGGAAGCACAAGACAGACCACTGAAAAAAGAAGCCTGCCTCCAATACCAATTCCTCCTCCACCTCCAAGCCAAAAAAAAATTAGGTGGTTTTCCTGCTGTACTCCAGGATTATCACCCCACTGACATTAGGGTACAAAAGATACAAAAAGACTACTCTGACCCACTTTCCAAAGGCTTACGTTTTATTCTCTTTCACCAGTACTTGAGTTATAGTGTTTTGATTGATTCAGGTGCTACTCAATCTGTAATGGCTCACACCATGGTTCTAAAGTTTTCATTGCAGCCCATACCTCTGTGCAAACCTATTCCTCTTTTCAATTTTAGTCCAAATGAGTCACCCTCTCAACCAATCTCCCACAAGGCAACTTGGGTGTTTTCTCTTCCTTCTTTTCCTAGCTTTGAATGGGAATTCCTTCTTGTCGACGCACCATTCTCAGAATACCTCATCCTGGGGATCAACTTTCTTCATCACTGGAATCCTGAAGTAAAATGGAGAATGGGGCTGATCACCCCAAGACACAAGCCCACTGACAATTTTTCTTCCCAATCTGTTGAACTCAACATGGCCAACCTACCTTCAACTGGTTCCGCTTGCACTCTGCCGCTGGCACTGCAGTTCATTGTACTCCCCTTCACTTCAGAACCCTTGCATCCTCAACACCCCATCCAATTTCCATAGAGTTCAACAACTTCCCACCTTGCTTGGATATTCATTGATCCCCTGGCCATTCCTCTGGAGGAGGAAACTAGGGATTCATCCTTGCATATCATGCAATTGGTCACCTCTTCTAACATTTCTGTTACTCCCCACAAGAACGCTTCAGCTGACTGGGACAAGTTTGACATTGAAGAAGACCCTGAAGAAATAGAAACCATGTTGGAGAAAGTTCCTGCTTATTACCATTCTTTCCTAGATGTTTTCTCCAAGGTTAAAGCAGATCAACTTCCTCCTCACCCCGCTTACAATCACCACATCAAACTGGAAGGCCCACTCCCTCCAGTTGGGCCCATCTATTCACTATCTCAAAGTGAAAAGGCAACCCTACAGGCCTACATAGCAGAGAATGTAGAGAAAGTTTTCATCCACTCCAGCACTTCAAGCACTGGGGCACCTGTCCTTTTTGTTAAAAAGAAGGATGGGAGTTTGCGGTTGTGTGTTGACTACCACAAGCTTAACGCTGTCACCAGGAAAAACCTTTACCCTCTTCCTCCAATGACTTTCTTACTGACTGTCTTCTCAGGTTCTTCCACCTTCACCAAAATTGACCTCAGAGGCGCCTACAATCTATTGCGCATCAAGGAAGGAGATGAACACCTAACAGCATTTAGATCTCAATTTGGAAGCTATGAATACCTGGTCATGCCCTTTGGCCTGACCAATTCCCCAGCTTCTTTCCAAAATCTTATAAATGACATCCTTGCAGATCTCCTCACAATTTATGTGGTGGTTTACCTTGACAATATTCTGGTTTTCTCAAAAAACTTACAGAAACACATCCCTCAGGTGTGTGAAGTACTGACCAGACTCAGAAAACACAAGTTATATGCAAAAGCCTCCAAGTGCGACTTCCATGCACCCTCTGTGGACTATCTGGGCTAAGTGATCTCAGGGGATGGGATCTTTATGGACAAAAACAAAGTCAAGACCATCCTTACCTGGCCAACTCCTACAAACAGAAAGGCTTTACAGTCTTTCCTTGGGTTTGCTAACTTCTATTGCAGGTTCATAAAGAACTACTCCAAACAGGTCTCTCACCTCACCTCTATTGCTGGAAACAGCTCCCCTTTCAACCTCACTCCTGAAGCCTTGCAACAATTTGAAAAAATCAAGCAAGCTTTTACCCAAGCTCCAGTCCTTCGCCATTTTGATCACCTTCTGAGAACCTATGTTGAGACTGATGCCAGTGACTATGCCCTGGGAGCGGTCCTACACCAGGTTACTGCTGATAACACTAAACACCCTATTGCCTTTGACAGCAGAAAAATGTCCAGTGCTGAACTCAACTATGAAATCCATGACAAAGAGCTCCTTGCCATTGTTTTTGCCCTCCAGCAATGGAGGTCCTACCTCTTGAGCATTACTGACCCTTTTGAAGTGCTAACTGATCATTCCTCTTTGAAGTATTTTATGTATTCCAAGGTCCTTACTAGAAGACAAGCACGTTGGGCAGAATTCCTCTCTGAATTCAATTTTCTGATCACTTACAGGCCTGGAAAACTCTCAAACATCCCAGATATCCTGTCACGTTGGGACGACGTGTATCCAGCGGGGGGAACGCCATATTCTGAAAAGAATCCTGGAAATTTTCAACAGCTTCTGAAACAAGATGAAGTTGAAGCTTCTAAACTCTTTTTTATTTCTGCTAATAAACTTGAAAATCAACTGAGTGAATTGACTTCCGGTCAACAAGCTGACAAGTTATTTCAGGGAATCATTAAAAGATTGAATAAGAATGAAGAAATAACTGATTACTCCTTAGACCCCTTTAGTGGCTTACTCCTGTTCCAGGGTAAAGTGGTCATACCTGACCAAGCTAACCATCTTAAACAAAAAATACTCTATCAAAGACATGATTCTCCTCTTGCAGGTCACCCTGGTCAACAGAAGACCCTCAATGTCATCAGGAGATCCTTCTCCTGGAATGGAATGTCAAAGGATGTCAAGAGCTACGTTTCAGCCTGTTACCTTTGCAACAGGAACAAGGCAAGGCATGAAAATAAACTAGGACTTCTCAAACCTCTTCCAATCCCCGATGGCCCTTGGACCTCTCTTTCTATGGACTTCATCTCTCAACTCCCTCTCTCCAATGGATTTGACTCTATCCTTGTTGTGGTGGACCGTTTCTCTAAGATGGCCCTCTTCATTAAAACAACTGGTACACTGACTGCAGTAGAACTTGCTAACCTTTTCATCAGTCTTGTTTTCTCCAAACATGGCCTACCTGCTGACATCATAAGTGACCGAGGCTCCCTATTCATCTCTTCTTTCTGGAAAACACTTTGTGAAAAACTACAGATACAAAGGAATCTCTCCACAGCCTACCACCCTGAAACAGATGGTCAAACTGAAAGAATCAATCAAGTACTAGATCAATACCTCAGAATGTATATCAGTTACAATCAGGACGACTGGGATACTTGGCTCCCCTTGGCAGAATTCTCTTACAACAACAGTGTCCACACTTCTACCCAGCAATCACCCTTCTTTACCCTCTATGGAAGGCACCCAAGCTTTGACTTCCTGCATGTGTTGGACAACCAACCTGCCAGTCACTACCTGGACCAGATTCAGAAGAACCAGATTCAATTAAAGAAAGAATTAGAAGAGTCTATGGATAAGTATAAGAACTATGCTGACTGTAATAGAAAAGACATTCCAAAAGTTATTGCTCCTTGGAATAAATTTTGGTTATCTGCAAAGAATATAAATACTAAAAGACCTTCCAAGAAGCTCTCTGAGCGTTGGTTGGGTCCTTTTCTCATTATTGAATGTATAGGATCTCATGCATTCAAATTCCAAATCCCTGATCAATGGTCTTCCATCCATCCCGTTTTCCACGCTTCCCTTTTCAGACCCTACGCCTCAGACCCAGACTCTCCTAACCACCATCCACCCCCAGAACCAGTGGAGATTGATGGCCAGGAAGAGTGGGAAGTGTCTCAGGTCCTGGACTCCAAGATTAGACGTGGAAAACTCCTCTATTTAGTCGAATGGAAAGGTTTTTTAGAAGACTCTGAAAGAACCTCATGGGAACCAGTAGCCAATCTCACCAACTGTTCAGACCTCCTCCACGACTTCCACGCACTCTATCCTTCCAAACACAAACCCCCATAATTGCCATTCTGGTTCCCCAATCAACTCCATCCATTTCCTTGTGCTTCCTCCATAATTCAAAAAAAATTTCACTCCCACTCTCCCCAAACAATAAACCAAATCAAACCTATCTCCATTTCATCCATCTACATCCAAAAAATCAAAAGAAAACAAACAAATTTTCCATCTACCACTCCATTTTAATCTTATCAATCAAATCAGTAATTTTAGCTACCCATACACTAGCCAATTTTATCTTCCTTCCCTCATATTCCTCCTTATCTTTAGCAGTAGCTCCCAACTCATATGTTACACCAGAAAAAGATAAAAAATCCTCTAGCTCTGCCAACACTTCCTTTTTTGCCTCCTTCTTCTCCTTCTTCTTCTCCACTTAATCCCCATTATTGAAACTCCACCCAAAAATGGCATTGCTCCTGGAATCCTTTGAAAACCTCCCAAGAAATCTTTCAATCTCCTTCAAGTCCCCCACTGGATCATCTTCAATAGCATCCATGGGTCCAACTACTTTTCCTCCAGAGCAATCATAAAAACCCATATCCCCCTGGGTCACTTTCCTATATCCACCTATCACTCCATCCTCAGCCAGTAACCTCCCGACCAACTCTCCAACAGACTGAGGGCCGGGGGAATCATCCTCCAATTCTATAACTTCCTTACCCTTTCCCTTACCCTGCTCCACTCCACCTCCTTCCCTTTCCATGTTTCCTCTTCCTTCTTCTTCTTCGTCCTCTTCTTCTTCCTCTTCTTCTACCTCTTCCTCTTCTTCATCATTGTCAGGCTCTCCAGGAGCATCTTCATCCTTGTCCTCCTCTCATCCTGCTTTGACTCCCTCCTTGACTTTGAATTTGAAGGGTTTGACTTTGACTTTGATAGGGGCGGCGGCGGCGTTCCCGGCGGTCGGCTCCCCGGCGGTTTGAACCACTTTTGAATTTTGAATTCTGACGTCTCTTTGATGCTTCAACGCCTCTTCAATCCCCTCTCCGCTACCTCCCCCATGCTTCGACCGGATCACCACCGCTTTGACCGCCCTTCTACGCGGCTCATTCACCTCAACTACCTCGCGTTGAACTTTGACGGGTTCAACCCCGGGCCTTCGAACCTTGGCCGTTTAAACCTTTGACCGTTGAACTTTGACGGCACCAACCTTTGATCGTCAAACTTCGACGGGTTTGACCTTTGATGGATTCAATTCGACCTTTTCAAACTTTGATTGGTTTGACCACCTTTTGGCTTGCTTTGACCGCTTCAACGGTGGTTCAACCGTCTTTGACCGGGCCGGCCTGGCTTCAACAAAGGTTTGATTGACCCCCTATGCACTCGGAATCAGCAATCAAACTAAAAGAAGATGAATAAGGGGTCCCCCAACACACGTCCATCGGGTTTGAACTGGTCGCTCCCTTCTTTGATGTACCGTCCAACGCCAGCTGTCCCTTCCTCCTCAATTCCGTTTGGCGCCTCTCCAGTATTTTCATCTTCTCCTTCAGCGCCTCCACTACAATAGTAAAATCACGGCTGGAGTCAGCCTATCTAAACAACAAAAAAAAGAGAGAAAAATTCACCGTCTGAAGCCCCTACCCTACTCTCCACGCCTAGCAACACGCTCAAATTGTCCGGCGCCTCCTTCAATTCAAAGTGGGGACACAACTCATCCTTCACCCAAACAACAGGTCCTAGTACTTTTCTTCTGGCGTTGTGAGTTCCAGAACAGGGTCTTTTGTATTGTCAACAATACTTGCACTTCCCAGACTTGGGAGTGATGCTGGTGATGCACATATTGTCAGCCTCTGCACACCGGGAACAAGGAGGGAAATACTGGTTGACAGGGTGATAACCGTTGGTGATTTCCATACTGAATGAGGGGGTGGAAGATCTACTGTAAGGGGAAAGGGATGGACAGGTATCAGGTGGCGATGGTGATGGATATGGTGGGGGAAAAGATAGTTCAGTCATCTTGAAGATCTCAAAATACTCTCATCTCTTCTTATGGGTATCAGGAGCTACCCCTTCCTCTTCTGGGGGGGTACTGTCATAAACAAATTGACTCAGTCTCCTCCGGCTTACTCAGCCCTCAGTCAACCTCAGCCCAGCTCAATCAAACTCCACTACTGAACATCCTGAAGTATCTCCCTGCATATCCTGCAGCCTTTAGGTAATCTCCCAGGCACACCCTCTACCTCTCTATGGCTTGGTGCATCCTCATCTCTCCTTCAAACCCTATCTAGCATGAGAAGTAAATACAGTAAAACCATAGTACATACTCCTGGCTGGACAACCCTTACTCCATCTCAGTACATGACCTTCCTGGACAGGCGCATTACTCAATCTTTCAATCTGCAACATTCAACCCAATTGGTCCACATGTAATGCCATGGACCTCCCAACCCAGCACCAGTCATCCAATCCTCAAAGCCTCCTCTCAGCTCTCACATATACTGGGCACTCCTCTCCCCTTGGACTAATTCCCCCAAGGAATTAGTATACTACTTCTTATTGGTTAGCCCCTCATCCAATAGGTGTCATCTCAGCACATGAAAGCCAATCAGCCTACCTTACTCACCTCACCTATCCCTCTGGTGTTACTCTTACAGGATTCCCTCATCAGATCCTTCAGAGCCTTACTCCTGGACTCATCTCCTCATCCTTGTCCTTACTTTACATCCCCTCCTCATTTGCAATAAACCTCTTATCTCTATCCTGAGTTCTGTGAGCAGTAGTGCCTGTGCCATCAGCCCCTTGAACGCCAGGGGCAGTTGTGACAATATGCTGGTGATTCTGTTCACCAGAAGGGTATAGCTTTCAATTAACTATTCAATTTGCAATATTTGAATTTTAAGCAGTTTGTTGCAGAGGCTAGTTTGAGCATAGCCAATTTTAAGTCTTCAGGAATTAACATGGATCCTGAGTGTTCTTCACTCTAAATCCTTCATAAGCTACCAAAGGAGTTTGATTCTTTAGTCAGAATTATTTCTCAATTGGATCTTATTCCTGGGGAGGAAGATGTGCTAAAGAGGATTGAAAAGGATGATCTTCAGTTCAATATGAAGGGGGGCTCTGAAACAGCGCTTTTTGGAAAGACTTGAAAATGTTGCAAGAAGGAATAAAAGGATTTGTCCAAAGTCTTTTGAAATAATTTTCAGAATAAGGGGCATTATGCTAAATATTGCAAGGAGGCCAAAAAAGAGGAAGAAGTCCAAAGAGAATTACAAGGAGGTCAATCTCACTACAGAAAACTTTTCAATTGTCAGCTCTCTGATACCAGGAACCTTGCATTCCTTTAGCTACAGAGAGTGATAAAAGTGCTGGAATGATAATAATAATTATTATTCCTATAGTAAACGCTTGGAAGCTCAAATAAGAGCAGTTGCAAGGTTTAATTGGTTTGGTAGTAAAGGGTTTTCAATATAATATAAAAGAGGGTCCATAGTATTATACCACTGGGGAGCTTTACAGACTAGCAACCTCTCTTCAAGGGGCCTCCTTAGGCAGTTTTTAAGAACCTTGGAATAAAGATGGGTGCCTCAGAAAGGACTTATTCCACTGATAGACAGGCTTAACAGCACTATTAGCCTAGACAGGAGGGGTAATACTCACTCTGAGCACTTGACCACGAAAATCCTGGAATAATTGGAAGGGTTTCAGAGCAGATGGGGAAGATTGCTTGACTAAACTTCAATGGTTGATTGGTTATAAAGGTAAAATAATACTACTGCAGACTAATTCATAAATCACTTGCTTATCTTTATATTAGCACTTGATTAACAATGACACGGTTTCTGATTGATAATAAATAATTCTTGGTAAACTCTGATTAACTCATTGGATCCAAAGGGGTCTGTATAAATACCTTTTTGGGGTGATTTTGGTCTTCTCAGGGCACGTAGAGATGGTTCTGCTCGTGGGCTGAGGCTGGAAAGCCAGTCAGAACAAGATTAGCACGTCTACTTGGTGCTGTCAATCAGCTGTCCTTAGCTCTGCTGGATTTCTGTACTATTGTTAAGATTCTGTTCCCGACTCCACACATCTGCGCTATTCTTCCTCCCTCCCCGCGCTCTGGTGCGCGGGATGATACACTCTCTGTGCACCCTCACTTGCCCGTGACTCTCATCTACAATAAACTCTTGGGGCCCAATCTCCTTTCCTATTTTCTTTTTTCTATCTCCTTTTTCATTTTCTTTCTTCCTTCTTTTATTTTCTCGCCAACTCTTTCTTATATGTTTTGTACCTCTGTCTCATACATCACCTCACCACTCAATTTCCCTTCTTGTAGTGTTTCATGGTCTTCAAAAATCAAGATCAGTGATTTACGTGGTAGTCCTTGATCTTTGATTTATTATTAAAAAATGTTTAAAAATTAATTTTAATTAATTTTATTTAAGTTTTGCTCTTTTTAGATCATTAGTAATGCATATGTGCTTTTGTTACATATACTAGGCAACCCTAACTATGTTGTAGCTCTTCTGAGCGGTACCTAGTTTTCAGATTAGTCATGACTGATCCAGGCGCGGGGATCAGTAGTACAGATGTGCGCGGGGTAGGATCTGCTGCGTGCGTGGAAAAATCAGCTGCGCGCGGGTCTTTAGTACGCGGGATCCTGCTGCTGCTAGTACGTAGGGTTATGTAATGATGCAGGGCTGCACGCGGGAATTGTGACATAACACATTTCCGGTATACGGGCAGGGTAGGATCTGCTGCGTGCGTGGCAAAATCAGCTGCGCGCGGGTCTCTAGTACGTGGGAGCCTGCTGCTGGCGGGGCTGCGCGTGGGAATTGTAAAATCAGCTGCGCGCGGGTCTCTAGTATGCGGGATCCTGCTGCTGGCGGGGATGCACGCGGGAATTGTTACATAACACATTTCCGTGTGTATGCGCGGGGTAGGATCCGCTGAGTGCGTGGCAAAATCAGCTGCGCGCGGGTCTCTAGTACGCGGGATCCTGCTTCTGGCGGGGACACGCGTGGGAATAACACATTTCTGCGTGTAGTGTTGTAATTTTTAGTACTTTTCCTTTTAATTATTTTAAAAATATAAGGACTTGGAATTCAAGGGTGGGGTCAGTGAGTGACACTACCTAATTTTGTGTGAGAAATCCATTCCTGTAATAATATTTATTGATTTCTCACTCCTTACTTTGTTAATTGAGGTATTTCTTATTTTTCATGTTTTGTGTTACTATTTGACAGTTTTGCTCTGTATATAGTAGCAAGCTGACATTCCCCCGCTCCAAGATATGTCTATATCTGAGTAAAAATTTTTGGGCTAATTTTTTAATGCCTTTTGTTGGCTCTGTAGTTCCTTAGTTGTATAGGTCCGTCAGGGATATTATGTTCAGGCAACCATTCATCTTTATCAGCTGATTCTCCCTTGTATCTAACCAGGTAGAGTCTGACATCTTTTCCATTGATGCTATCTTTCTTATCCTTAAGGATCTTGCTCATTTTACCCTTGTCCTTCTCAGGTTCTTTTGTAACAGGTATTGCAGGTGAAGGAGTATGTTCTCCATTCCTTGGGTGGTAGTGTTTGATGAGGCTTACTGGGAAGACTGGATGTTTTCTAGAAAACTCATCACTGAGGATAACTTCCACTGCATTTTTACCATGAAGTTTTTTAATGGTGAAAGGTCCAACAAAAGCTGGTCCAAGTTTCCTATTTCCACCCAAGTTGGTAAAGTTAGTAGTAGAGATCAAGACTTGATCACAAATCTTGAAATCAGGTTCCTTATGGGTTTTATCCCATCTTTGCTGGTTATACTCCACAGCATCCTGGACACATTTCACAGCATGTTTGTTGGTTTCATCTATCATCTTCTTGAAATCAAGTGATGTAGGGTGAATGTTGGTTAGCTGGTGGTTAAGGTTATCCTTGGGTAATATAGGAATCCATCCTCTCCAGTATGTAAGGTGCTTCCTTAGTGGTAGAGTCTTTGCTACTGCTCTAGGCCATCTCCAGTGCAGGTAAAAGGCTAACCCAATTGTGGCAATAACCGTAAGAATTCTTTTACTCTAGTCCAAAGCCAAAGAATCTCCTGAGCATTTCTTCCAGGGTCAGAATCATCTTCTCAGCTAATCCATCCGTCTGAGGGTGATAAGACATAGAGAAAGCTAAGGTGGTTCCAAGCATATCATGTAGATTTCTCCAGAACTCAGAGGTTAATTTAGGATCTCTGTCACTGATAATAATCTTGGGAACTCCAAAATCAGCAATGAGTCTGTTCCAAAATAATAGGGCTACTTCCATAGCAGTGTCTTCCTTATGATTAGGTAAGAACTTTGCTTTCTTGGAGAACCTATCCACAATGACTAAGACTGAGTTGTAGGAATAGGCTCCTCCTGGTGGTAGTCCAGTCACAAAGTCCATATTGATGATTTCCCATCTTTTCTTGGGTTCAGCAATCCTTTTCAGTAGTCCAAAACGTTTCCCAGTAGTCCTGTTGGACTTCTGACAAGTTTCACAACTGGTAACGTACTGTATAGTGGAGTCTCTCCAATTAAACCACCAAGCAGTTTTTTTAACCTTATCCAAGGTTCTATCAGTAGACAAATGACCAGATGAGCAGTTATGATGGCACTCAGCCAGAACATGTTTGATATGGTCATCCTTAGTTAAGACTATAGCACTTGAATTTTGATTCCTATAGTATACTAGACCATCCCATATGGTGAACCTTCCTGCTTTGTGTAGTTTAAAGATAGGTTCAGGTAGGCTATTGATCAATTCAGGAGGTGGAGAGGTACTTTCCATTATAGTGATCAGAGTCTTTATGCCAGAGCTGTAAGCTTCTTTGATAGAGTTGAAAAATGATTCATTTAGTTCACAATTGTGGATACCCATTATAGGAGCTTCAATTTTTAACCTGTTAAAATTAAGGATAGGGAAGATGTCATTATCCTCCAGATCATAGGAAGGGTTACTTGGGTCATTGGGTAACACATTCCTGCTTAAACTATCATCATTCTGATGTTTAGTTCCAGCTTGATGAACTATGGTCATCTGTCCTCTGTACTGTTGTATAGCTATCTGCCATCTCAACATATGCCTGCTAGGGGTCTTCATGTTCATCAAGGTTCTGACAGCGTTGCAGTCAGTAATAACAGTGAAGTAGGTGCCTTCTAAGTAATAATGGAGTTTCTCTAGGGCCCATACTAAGGCCAGGCATTCCATTTGCTTTCACCATACCTTTTCTCAGTATCTTTCATTTGTCTAGATATGAAGAGTATAGGTTTTTCAACGGGTTCATCATCTTCTATGACTTCCTGGTGTAAAGCAGCTCCTAGAACCTCCATGCTGGCATCTATGTAGAGCTTGAAAGGTTTAGAGTAATCTGGCTGGATCAGTACTGGAGTTGAATTCATTGCCATTTTGAGTTCCTCATAATTTTTGACTCTATCATGATTCATTTAAAACACAGTGGTGTTGTTGCAGATCTCATTCAAACATTTGGTTAGGAGGGCAAACTTTGGTAAATACTTCCTATATTAGCTGCAGAAGCTGATGAAGGATAGGAGTTCAGTTTTATTCTGAGGCATGGGCCTATTTATTCCTGCTGCAATCTTTTTTTGGTCAGGAGCTAAGGTCAGTCTAGAGACAATTTGTCCTAAGGCTTGGAGTTCCCCATAGCCAAAGTTACATTTTTTCATTGATACTTTCAATCCTACAAAAGAGATGGTTTTGAGGACTATCCTCAATTGCTGAATGTGAGTATCCCAATGATCAGAGTAGATGATAACATCATCAATGTATAACATCATCCATCCCTTTCTGATGAATAATCCTAGGACTGTGTCCATCATCCTTTGAAAATGAGAAGGAGAATTTTTAATACCAAAAGGCATCCTAAGATACTCATAGATTCCCAAATGACAGATAATTCTCATGAATTTTGGGCTATCAGGGCTGATAGGTATTTGGTGAAAACCTTTCAGCATGTCCATGGTGGTTATGTACTTAGCCTTGGACAGGTTATGTAGAGCATGATCAATTTTTGGAATTGGATAATAATCAGCTTGGGTGTATTTGTTAAGCATTCTAAAATCTCCAACCATTCTTGACTTATCATTTTGCCAAGCTATAATTACTGGGGTAGTAATATCCACTTGTTCATTGTGGCCTACTTGCCTTAAGACTTGTAAGTCAACCAACTCTTGAATATGGGTTTCCAGAGCAGCTCTAGATTTTGGCCTCGAAGGGTAAGCAGGTCTCCTGAGGTTAGGTGGGTAAGGAGGCTTAATATTTACAGTTAGGATCATGTCATGTCCTTTGATTTTACCAATGGGGTGATCTTTGGTACAGAAAGCATTCTGATTTTCAAAGCATACTTGTAAGATATCCCGTTTCTGTTCTTCATTGAAAAGGGAATTTAAAGAAGCTTGAGAAAATTATTCCTGATTGAACTTCTCTAAGTGTTTTTCATATGTTGAATCAGAAGTTTGAGCATTGACATGACATATTTGGAACTTCTTATTCCAGTCTCCCCCTATGGTGAAGTATCTACCTTTACTTTGGAATACATCTATACCATATAGGCAAAGAGAATCATTCCCAAGGATAAAATAGTCACATACTCCGTTTTGGAGCACTACAAATTCAATGTTCAGTTTGAGTGATCCTTTAGAGTGAGGGAGTATGATATCAGAAGACCATACTCCAACAGCATTGAGAGCAGAATTACAGCTGCTGAACTTAGCATGAGGTACTGGTAGTAAGTTCAGTTTCCAGTTTGAGTCTTGCTTCTCCAGATAAGTTGAACCAAAAAAAGAGCAGAAGGCTCCACTTTCTAGAAGTAACTTAACAGGGGAACCTTGGATTAAACCAGTATCATAGCATGTTTTTCCTGAAGTGTAACTTTTAACAGCAGAAGGTTTTAGGGTCAAATCTTTGGCCTCAGAGATGTGGTGAATCTTCATGTTGGGATTCCATTTTTGAGGTAAGTTAGAATCCTCATTGATGGAACTTATGTCCAGAGAAGACTCAATACTACCTTCAATAACATTGATAGGGTAAGTGATTATTAGATCACAATCATAGAGTGATCCTTCAGTATCATCAAGGTGAGGGTCAGGATTATCACACTCTCCTCCTTCAATAAGATTAATCCCTTTCCTAGGTAGAGGAAAATAAGGTTTTACGTGTCCTGTTTGGTAACAGTTCCAACATACTTTTTCTTTTGATTCTGTTGACTTCCAAGGTAGATGGATTAGTAGTAGGGGATTCTTTATTTTTGGCGGTATATTCTTCCCTGTTCCTATTATTTTGTTCCCTTGGAGGTCTATTGACCCTTTTATCAAGACACTTCATATCAATAGTTTCTTCCAATACACCTATTAAGGTGGAAATATCTGAATCCATAGGCATTCTACATCTTACACTGTGGTTGATTTGTCCGGGACATAAGTTGAGGAGTCTTTCATTGACTTCTTCTTTATCAGCATCAGGGTAAAAACAGTCCAACCTCCTTTTCTGGTCTAAGCACCACTTATGAGGTTTGTCCTTGGATGGATCAAACTGGGAAGTTTCAAAAGTTTTCATCATCTTTCTTTTCCAAATCCTGGTGCCAAACTGTACTTTGATCAATTCTTTCCAAGAATTCCAGGATAAAGAACCAAATTCTTCTCTTTTATTGATAAACCAATCAAGAGCTACTCCTTCAAATAATCTGGGCAATCTTACCACAGCTATTGCATCAGGGAGCTCATAGGAGGAAAGAGTGTATTCAATAAACTTAATGAAACTGACATGGTTGTATTCTCCTTCTACAGAGAATTTAGGCCATTCAGTGATGGGTGGAAGTAACTTCAAAGCCTGTTCTATTTCTGGAGTAGGACTGGGTCTGAAAGACTCATTCCTATTTATCCTGGTTCTGGGAGTAAAACTAGGAGTACTGGTGAACCTGGCAGGTATAGTTTCTTCTAGGTCAATGACCGGAGAGTTAGTAGAGTTGATCTTATGATCTCTGAGATCTTTCTTAATCATACCTAACTCAAAATCAAGTTTTTTGCTCAACAAGTCAATTTTGTTAGCCAGATGAGCTGAAGAAGTAGGACTAGTTTTCTTGACTTCTTCCTTGAGCTGTTTTATGGTTGAAAGAATATCTTCCTGAAAGATTGATTGATTGCCATCAATATGTTTCATCAGGTCAAACTTACTAGCTCTTATACTATCCTTGATTTGTTGTATTTCCAATTCATCAATTCTCATAATCTGAGACTGAATGTCAATCACTTTAAAAATACTTGAACTTAATTTGTCCAATTGGTTATAAACTTTGTCAAAGCATTGGCTAATAATGGTAAAATTGTGAGAAACATTTACAGAAAAGCTATTAAGAGCTTCTACATCTAATTGTGGTACACCTTTTTCCACTTCTGGGCTAAGGATATTATGTTGTCCCAATCCTTTGGGTTCCTTAACTTCTTATGGGCTGAGGACCTCCTCTTTTTGGGGTCCTTACCCTTTGAGGAAGCTAACTGATCCCAAGGATTCCAGTTCTGCACATAGCCTTCTACTTCTTTCTTTGGGATCAACCTTTGCAGAGAAATCTGAGATTTCTTTGCCTGAGAAATGGCTTTTCTCATACCTGGTTGATCCTCCTGGGTCTGAGCCAACCTGAATTTTTCCCAATAGCTCACATGCTCTTTCACTAACACTTTGACCCTTTCCTCCTTGTTTTAGTCCAGCTGGGGTGGCGTAGGAGGACCTGTACCCTCCCCGGATAACCTGGTGGGCATTGGAGGGCTCTCCAACTGTCTGTTGGTCGAGTGGCGGCCGTGGTTGTCGCCTTTGTTGTCCCGTGTGACGCTATGGTCAGGGGTTCGAGCCCCTTCAATGCGTTTGCAAATGAAGTCCTTGCGCGTAAGGGTTCCTCCAGGCAGAGATCCATATGACGGGGCTCTGCCAGTTGCAAGGGTGTTGCGCCTATTTTGATATATAATACCAAAAAATATGTAAGTCTTTTGTCAAAACTTTTAAAAAAGGACTTTAAATTTATAAAAATAATATTTTTGGTGTGTTTTATATTTTTAATAATTTTTTTATAAATATTTTAACTTACTTAGAGTTAAATTCAACGGTACCAACACTTGGTTTGGATCACAACTATCCTTGGAAGGTATTCCAATGGGGTCTGAGTGAGTCCCAATCAGATCTTGGGATAAATACAAGTGTAAATCCAATGGTACACTGTCTGGGACATCCTCTAGGAGGTCCTGGTCAATGAGATCACCAAAAACAAAATCCACTAAGATGGAAAAAAAAAATAATTTTAATATATTTTTGTATTTTTACGTGATAAGGTGATTTTTTCAAAAAAAATAATCACTTTTATTATTTTTGGGTTTTTTCTTTATCTTCAGGATTATTTAGTTTATAAATAGAAAGCTTCCTTTGATAAATTTCCCACTCCCTATGTTGCCTTAATAAAGAATTGAAATTGATAATTCTTTCAAGCTTGAGTTCTTTGTCTTTTATAACCTGCTGCTTTTAATAAAGCAATTTCTCCTGTTATTGCTCAGGAGTTATAATAACAGGGACAAAGTTTTTCTTATTTTTTCTTTTTAAGAAGGTCCAAATAATAAGTGATCAATTCTCCTTTGGTCTTAAGATCCACTAGAGAAACAAATGATCAAAAATATATGTTATAAGTATGTTAACTTATTCTTTTTAATATTAAATAGACTGGTCCAAGGAATAAATAATTAAAAATGAATTATTTAAGGATATTTCCCGGCCAGAACCCCAGTTGTCAGCTCTCTGATACCAGGAACCTTGCAGTCCTTTAGCTACAGAGAGTGATAAAAGTTCTGGAATTATAATAATAATTATTATTCAAATATTAAAGGCTTAGAAGCTGAAATAAGAGCAGTTGCAAGTTTTAATTGGTTTGGTAGTAAAGGGTTTTCAATATTATATAGAAGAGGGGCCACAGTATTATACTACTGGGGATCTTTACAGACTAGCAACCTCTCTTCAAGGGGCCTCCTTAGGCAGTTTTTAAGAACCTTGGAATAAAGATGGGTGCCTCAGAAAGGACTTATTCCACTGATGGCCAGGCTTAACAGCACAAGCGGCCTAGACATAAGGGGTAACACTCACTCTGAGCACTTTACCACGAAAATCCTGGAATAATTGGAAGGGTTCCAGAGCAGATGGTGAAGATTGCTTGACTAAACTTCAATGGTTGATTGGTTATAAAGGTAAAATAATACTACTGCAGACTAAGTCATAAATCACTTGCTTATGTTTATATAAGCACTTGATTAACAATGACATGGTTTCTGATTGATAATAAATAATTCCTGCTAAACTCTGATTAACTCATGGATCCAAAGAGGTCTGTATAAATACCTTTTTGGGATGATTTTGGTCTTCTCAGGGCACGTAGAGATGGTTCTGCTCGTGGGCTGAGGCTGGAAAGCCAGTCAGAACAAGATTAGCACGTCTACTTGGTGCTGTCAATCAGCTGTCCTTAGCTCTGCCGGATTTCTGTACTATTGTTAAGATTCTGTTCCCGACTCCACACATCTGCGCTATTCTTCCTCCCTCCCCGCGCTCTGGTGCGCGGGATGATACACTCTCCGTGCACCCTCACTTGCCCGTGACTCTCATCTACAATAAACTCTCGGGGCCCAATCTCCTTTCCTATTTTCTTTTTTCTATCTCCTTTTTCATTTTCTTTCTTCCTTCTTTTATTTTCTCGCTTACTCCTTCTTATATGTTTTGTACCTCTGTCTCATACATCACCTCACCACTCAATTTCCGTTCCAACCTGCTTCAAATAATCCTTTCCTGTTAAGATTTCACTCCTCCAAATATCCTCAATGTTCTCTTAATCTAATTCCTTCTCCATTCAGTCTTCCTATCTCGCGATCTATATCTCATCTGCCTATCTAGCCTCTTTCCTACCACATGATTCTCTCCCAGCATCAACCTCGCCACCACTATCAATACTAGTCTCCGGCCAAGCTGTAGGACGCTCTTCTATTTTCTTCTTTTTATCTTTCTAACTCTTTTTTCTTACATTTGTTTCTATTCTTCTTTGTTCAGCCATTGCTGGTTCTTAGTCCTACAGAAATCTAACCACGTATCTAACAACTATTTTAGCCACAGGATCTGTTAATTAGTTATGGCGTCAATTTGATCATTCTGTACTCATCCTTCATTTGTACTATTGATATTGCTTAAAACCGTGCAGATGTGGATGTTTACTGATTGTCCGTCATCTGTTGATCATTTAGATAGTTTTCAATAATTTTTATGAACACTTCTTGTAGTGTTTTGTGGTCTTCAAAGATCAAGATCAGTGATTTACGTGGTAGTCCTTGATCTTTTATTAATTATTAAAAAATGTTTAAGACTTAATTCTCATTAATTTTATTTAATTTTTGATCTTTTTAGATCATTAGTAATGAAAAATTTTTTTTTACATATACTAGGCAACCCTAACTATGTTGTAGCTCTTCTGAGCGGTACCTAGTTGTCAGATTAGTCCCAACTGATCCAGGCGCGGGGATCAGTAGTACAGATGCGCGCGGGGTAGGATCCGCTGCGTGCATGGCAAAATCAGCTGCGCGCGGGTCTCTAGTACGCGGGATCCTGCTGCTGCTAGTACGTAGGGTTATGTAATGATGCGGGGCTGCACGCGGGAATTGTGACATAACACATTTCCGCGAGTACGGGAGGGGTAGGATCCGCTGCGTGCATGGAAAAATCAGCTGCACGCGGGTCTCTAGTACACGGGATCCTGCTGCTGACGGGTCTGCGCGCGGGAATTGTAAAATCAGCTGCGCGCGGGTCTCTAGTCTGCGGGATCCTGCTGCTGGCGGGGCTGCGCGCGGGAATTGTGACATAACACATTCCCGTGTGTATGCGGGGGGTAGGATCCGCTGCGTGAGTGGAAAAATCAGCTGCGCGCGGGTCTCTAGTACGCGGGATCCTGCTGCTGGCGGGGCCGCGCGCGGGAATAACACATTTCCACGTGTAGTGTTGTAATTTTTAGTACTTTTCCTTTTAATTATTTTAAAAATATAAGGACTTGGAATTCAAGGGTGGGGTCAGTGAGTGACCCTACCTCATTTTGGGTGAGCAATCCATTCCTGTAGTAATATGTATGGATTTCTCACTCCTTACTTTGTTAATTGAGGTATTTCTTATATTTCATATTTTTTGTTACTATTTGACAGTTTTGCTCTGTATATAGTAGCAAGCTGTTGAGATATGATCCATGCTTTCATGCAGTCTTCAGGACCTCAGTCCCCGCATTCTTGTAGTTGGTTACTCATTCATCATATGTCCTCACAAATTGACATTGTCATTGACCTCTACAAGCATATCTTGATCACTGGGAAGCAAGCGTCCTTAGTATAGTTGGTAGTACACTTGCCATGCACATGAGAGACCTGGGTTCAATTCCCAGAGGACACATGTTATTTTCACATTCTTACACAAGCTGACAGAAATGGTGGCTTTGGATGGTCCAATGGAAGAGGTTGTTGGGGAAGAAGGTCCCAAAAAGAAGGCCAAAATTGATGATGATCAAAAAATGAATTTGATTGATTATGAACTGAGTAATCTTAAACTCAAAGATGAGAACTAATCATTGACTGATAAAGCTTCTTTCCTATTAGAAGGATTGAAGGAGGATGTTCTTGTTTTTATTTATTTGGTTTTAAAGATCACATGTTCTTTGAACCAAATTTATTTTCAAATCTTAGTGATTATGATGGAGTTGTAAATATTGGTCAGAAAGGCAGAAAAATTGAGATTAAGGGAATTCAAAAAGTTATTTTTGCAAATCACTTGGGTTTCAAAATTTCTTTTGAGAAAGTGTTCTATGTACCAGAGTTTCCTTATAACCTTGTGTGTCTTGTAGTGTTGTGGAAGAAAGGTTTCCAGATTTTTATCTTAAAGAAGATATGTTTGTTATTGATATGGATGGGAGAACTGTTCTTAGTGGAAAAGTTTGGAATAAGATTTTGTGTTCAAGCTTGTTCAAATTCTCAGCTCTGAGAACTGTTGCTCACAATAGAAGTGGCAATAAGGTAAAGGATAGCAACTATGAGAGTTGTATCTTGGGGGCTAAGACTAGAAATGTGTTCTCTAATAGTAAAGATTGCCCTGATGTTCCTAGAGAGGAATTTTCCATTGATTTGGCAGGGCCATTCACACAAAAGTCTCTTGGTTAGGAAAGATAATTCATCAATTTAGTTTATACTGCAACTGATTATGTTTGGTTTAAACCAATCAGATCAAGAGGGTTATTACCAATGGAGATGGTGAATTTGTGAGTAAAGAGTTAGAGAGGTTATTGAAAGATTATGGTATCATTCATATAGTCACTACCGCAAGTACTCCACAGAATAATGGAATAGTTGAGAGAATTAATAGGAATCTACTGGACAAAGTCAGACCTTTTATGTCTCAATCTGTTCTACAAAATTTCTTATGGGCGGAGTGTTAGAATTATGGCCAGCAATCAGCTTAGGGAAATGAGCAGTATTTAAAGCAAAAGAAACGCTGGACACTGGGTGTCAATATTGGCTAATGGGGCTCTCACAATGGGGCAATATGTTGGATGAATTTGATTGGAATGATGAATTAATGGATGGAAAACAGCAGGGAGAAGAGCTTCTTAAGTACAAAAGATTGGCCTCTTTTGAGCCCATGATACAACAAGCCAAAAGGCAAATTTTCAGCCCCAAAAGAGATATACAGTCTCTACTGGCCTTGTTACTTGGTTTGGACTACATCATCCCACATGTCATCAGTCCCTGTACCCTTACAACCAGCATATTCTGGTTATTTCTGGTGTTTCCACCTCAATGGGGCTGAACCAGCCCATTAACTTTTCAATCCCCTTGGCTGGTTGTCCATTACAACCAGCCATGATGACCTCATTGCCTTTTTATGGGCTGGTTGCCTCATGCAGCCAGCCCCTGGCCCCTCAAATGGGCCAGGTGGGACCCAGGGAACACCTGGGTCCAGTCTCAGACTCACATGGGGGGGGGTGAATAGCTGACATGCTGTCCCCCCCCTCTTTCTCTCAAATCCCTGGTGGGGGCGGTCAAATCCCCTCACCAGGGGACCTGGGGGTTGATACCCCCAGGGCGTTGTCAAGTAAGTTGGCCTGGGAGGTGATCAGGTCCCCCCAGGCCCATTGCTCCTCCCCCTCGTCAAAAGGGGGGGAGAGCGCCCCTCTCGGTTGCTTCACAAGTTCAATGGTGGAGGGGTGATGAATTCCCCCCCACCTGCCAGTTGCTACTCTTGCAGCCGGTGCCGCCACCTCCTTGGGCAAGGGGGTGGTCAGGTCCCCCCTGCCCTGAACAACTGCGCTGTCGCGGTTGGTTTCTGGCTGGTTCAACCCAGCCAGCTCGCCCCCATCCCCCTCTTCAAGCCCTGGCTCCGCGAGGCTGGTCTCCGGGCGCAACCAGCCAGACCCGCGTGGCATCCCACCGCGCGGGATCCCTCGGCCACGCAAAATCCCTGCGCGGGCCGTTGGGCCCCACGTGGGCCGTACCAAGGAACACAGGCCGCCCCAACCGGGGCTGCAATGCAGGCAGCCGGCCCCAAGAAGGCCACCACACAAGAGGCAGCCCCTGGCGGTCCCCAAGCCCAAATCGTGAGAATTAAATGCTTTGGCGGGCCAGCCCGTCTGGCCAAGTATGTCCAAAATAAAGCTTTTGCCCTTTTATGCCCAAATAAGCCCATCTGGCTTGGGTGGCCCATCCACCCTGGAGGGCCCGTGAGGGCCTGTGTCCCAAAAGACCACAAAAACGTGTTTTAGCGCCCAAATGCCCAAAACCAATAACACCCACATAGGCCCACGTGGCCCACGTGATTTCCAATGGGCCGTGGAGGCCCATTTTTGTGTCCAATTTGGATTACACACTCCTATGCACACTACCTGAGTGCATCCGCATTTTAACACGGAGTTGATGTGTACAGCCTGTCTGTTGCACAACATTGTAAGTGTTAATCGGAAGATTCCTCATTATCAGTTTTGGAAGTTGTACCCCAAAAAATAACACCTAAGAACAATTGGTTGCTTGGTGAATTAAAGTTTCCACCATAATGATATGGTTGTAAAATTAGACCCTAGAGCCAGAACAGGGGCACTTGTAGGCTATTATTTAATGAGTAAATCATATAGGATCTATTGTCCAGGGAAAAGAAAGGTTATCTGTATTAGGGATGTAAAATTTGATGAAAGTACCTTTCTTCTCAAAAGGAGTGAATATTTTTTTGTGAATAAGTCACAGCAAAAATAGAATTAGCACCTATTTCACCAGCAAAGGCTGAGGAACATTTGTTTCCAGAAGATAAAGAGTTGGCTGATGTGCCACCGGAGGGTTGAGTGCTCAATTCAGGTGAGTCCTTTAATTCAGAACCTGATGAGACTCCACCTCCAGTTAGAAGGAGTCAAACGGTTAGAGTGCAATTTGATACGTACGGGGAATAGAAGTCCCATTATTCTGCCACAGGATATGAGGAAGATACATTTAAGGAACAGTGTATGCTCAATGAAGTCCTGGAGTTGGTTTCAGAAATGGGTAACAGGGTAAACCCAAATCACTTTGGCCAAGATATGAATTCTGATGAGAGAGCCAACTGGAAGAGTACCATTTTTGAGGTATTTGATTCTCTGGAGAATAATAGTGTCTTTGAAGTGGTTAAGCAGGATTCTGTCCCAAAAGGAAAGACCATTGTGGGGCATAGATTTGTTTTAAACAAGAAGTTCAACACAAATGGATTTTTGAAAAGGTTCAAAGCTAGATGCGTTGCACAGGGCTTCAAGCAGAGAGAGGGTATTGATTACCAAGAAACTTTCTCACAAACTGAATGGCTTTCCACCTTCAGGTATATAATTACTTTGGAAGTGTCAGCTTGCTACTATGTTCAGAGCAACCTGTCATAGCAACACAAAACTATAAAAATAAGAATATCTCAATTAACAAAGGAAAGAGTGAGAATTTCATAAATATCATTATAAAAATAAATTCCTTACTCAAACATAGGTAGGGTCACTCACTGACCCCACCCTTGAAATCCAAGTCCTGACATTTTTAAAATAATTAAAAAGAAAAGTACTAAAAATTACAACACCAGTATGGCACCTTTTTGCCATTCTAACATTTCACACGTGTTTTCACGGATAGGGATTACACCTAAAATTAACTCAGAATTGAGGGTTTGTGTATATTTTAGGAGTTACACGCTGTGGTGCCCCATCCTGGATACCCTGGCCAATGCAGATATTTTAATGTTTTCCTTATCATCATTCATAGGTATCATTATCAAAAAAAAAAAACAAAAATAAAAATAAAAATAAAAAAAATAAAAACACCACTCAGATCAACCATTCCTCCTACTACCACTGCCCTACCCAAGTCATCCAAGATGTCCAGGAATCAATTACTTACCTTACAAGAGGTACTTGCTTGTCAAACTAGACCACCTGTTGATCTTTATTGCTTCTATCTCTACCTACAATGTGAATGCGCCAAGGACTCTCTTGATTTCTGGTTAGACGCTCAACAGCACAAAAACCTGTATCAAGCTTACTTCAAAGACCTCCGGAAAAATGCCTTCAACCTCCGAAGCAAATGGCCAGCTTATTATCAACAAGATCAAACCAGGGGTAGCGTCTATAACCCTATCAATGGTATCTCCAAGCAGACCGGTAACTTGAGCAACCCATCCGAAAAACCAACTCAACCTCACTCCATCAATTCCTCTCATCTCTCTCAACTTGCCAATTGTCAGAGTGCCAGTCTGGCCAGTCCAATTCCCTCACATCTCTCACCTGCAATTTGTGCCCTTTTCCCCCATGAACAAGATCCTCAACCCATCTTATCAGATAAACTACCCACCCCTAGCATTGATTGATTCGAGCTATCTACCACCAGGGACGACGGCTTCAAAGAACTCAATCGAATCCATTCCAACCTTCATCCTCAGTCCATCCCAAGCATCCCCGCTAACCTCCTCAACCTTGCCTTCACTCGGATCCAATCCCTGCTTCATCAAGCCTTCTCGTGTGACTATCTACAAACCAGCTTCCAATCTCGTTCCCATCACCACCTCACTGTCAAACCTCTTCCTCCCCTCCTAGCTCGTGGTCATCGGCGGGTCTCTTACGTTGCTGGTGCCTGTCAGACACCTGCTGGCGGTCGTCCGCGGGCTTGGCAGTTGCCCGGGCCCATCAGAATGCCCAAGGGCGTCCCCCCTTTAAATTTCTTTGTCTCTGAGTACCTGTTTGTTTTTTTTCATTTTGTTTTCTCATGATCTTGATCCTTATCAAAAAAAAAAAAAAACAATTCCGCTCTCATTTGTAAATCTCTCTTTTAAATAGCCTATAGGCCTCTGGTCTATAAAAGGAGGGGCTCTCCCCTGCTTTTTTGAGATCATTATATCATCATCATAGAAATTGATCCATAAGGGTGTGTGCTTGTGTCCCCCCCATTATCAAGAAATTCAATCCTGATCCTTATCCTGGGTATATCTTTGATTGTCCCCTGATCCATTTTTGACCCTGAGTCTTTGCTCCTCTGTGGCCTGATCCTTATCAACAACCAATAGCCTTGCTGGTTGAAGAAAAATTCTGTGTGCTAGAGTTTTTGAGTGTGTTATACCACTCCTTGATCCCTTTCTCTGACCATACTGGTCCTGATCCTTGATCATCTTTCTGGAGCCAATCACGATTGATTGAAAAGTTCTTATTAAGCTTAAGACCTGGAGTGTTATACCTCCCTTTATTTTCTTTAGAATTGCATTCTTACAGCCTATTCTTGAGTCCCTTGAGAAGTGTTGAGGTTATCCTTGCTTCAAAATCAGTTACTGTTTCCTTTTGAGCTTCTTAAACATTGTGCTTTGTCTTGTACAGCCACCCTTAGTTATCTGGTACCCTTCAAGCGCTTGATTGCGGAGAGTTGGGCAGGTTCATTGAGAACCTGGAGGTTGCTTGGGTTTGAGTTGATCATCCCCAATCTTCTGCTGACGACCAGAGTTATTAGCTTGAGGACGTTGTTTACATACAACAGCTTTTGTTATTTGAACTCTAAGAGGACTTTAACTTCTTTTGTTCAAGTGTTGCCCTGCATAATCTTGTCTCAGATAGTGCTGTTCCATCGCTACCAAACTTTTATCATCTTTATCCTCTACTCCTTGATTCCTCATTTACCAGGTTCTGGACCTTGATCTTGGTTACATTTAAATATTTTTGTAACACTCAGGAGGGCAGCCTAAACAGCACCTATCCCCTCCACATAACTGCCACGGCCTAGCACCGTTTGGAGTCTTACAACACAGAAATGTGTTATGTCACAATTCCCACGCGCAGCCCTGCATAATTACATACCCCTACGTACTTGTAGTAGCAGTTTCCCCCGTACTAGAGACCCACGCGCAGCTAAATTCTTCCAAGCACGCAGAGGATCCTACCCCGCGCGCATCTGTACTGACTGATCCCCGCATCTGGATCCGTTGTGAATAATCTGACAACCAGGTACCGCTCAAAAGAGCTACAACCTAATTAGGGTTGCCTGGCATATGTAACAAGTTAACATATGCATTAGTAATAATCTAAAAATATCAAAACTTAATTAAAATTAATTAATATTAAGTTTAAAACATTTTTGAATAATAAATTAAAGATCAAGTATTACCATGTAAATCATTGACTCTGATCTTTGAAGACCACGAAATAGTATAAGGAGTTTTCATAAAAATTATTAAAAACTATCTGCGTGATCAGCAGATAATGGAAAATTGGTAAACTTCCACATTTGTTCACTTTGAAGCAATATAATAGTACAAATGAAGGATGAGTGCAGAATGATCAAATTTAGACCATAATAGATTAACAGATCCTGTGGCTAAAATAGTACAGAAATCCAGCAGATCTAAGGTCAGCTGATTAAAAGCACCAAGTGGACGTGCTAGGTATGCTATGACTGGCTTTCAAGCCTCAGACCATGAACAGAACTCTCTCTAGGCGCTCTAAGAAGCTCAAAATCACCCCAAAAAGGTATTTATACAGACCTCTTTGGATCCATTATTCCATCATCAGTTTACCAGGAATTCTTATTATCAATCAGAAACTGTGTCATTGTTAGTCAACTGCTTATGAAGAGTTCAAGCAAGTGATTTATGACCAAGTCAGTAGTATTATTATTTATTTATTAAAACCAATCAACCCTTGAAGTTTAGTCAGGCAATCCACCCCAACTGCTCTGAAACCCTTCCTTTTATAACAGGATTTTCGTGATAAAGTTCTCAGAGTGAGTGTTTCCCCTCCTGTCTAGGCCAGTGTGCTTTTATGCCCGGCCATTAGTGGAATAAGCCTTTCTAAGGAACCCATCTTCATTCCAAGGTTCTTAAACTGCCTAAAGAGTCCCCTTGAAGAGAGGTTGCTTTGTCTGTAAATACCCCCAGTAGTATAATACTGTGGCCCCTCTTTTATATAAATATTGAAAACCTTTTATTACCAAACCAATTAAACCTTGCAAATGCTCTTATTATATGATTCATTTGAGCATCTAAGCATTTATTTTTGGAATATTCATTATTATTATTCTTCCAGTATTTTTATCACTCTCTGTAGCTAAAGGACTGCAAGGTTCCCGGTATCAGAGAGCTGACAACTGGGGGTCTGGCCGGTAAATATCCTTAAATAATTAATATTTGATTATTTATTTCTTGGAACAGTCTATTCTTTTAAAAAAATAAGTTAAAGTACTTATAAAATATATTTTTGATCATTTGTTTCTCTCAGGGATCTTAAGACCAACAGAGAATTGATCAATTATTATTTGAACCTTCTTTAAACAAAAAAATAAGAAAAACTCTGTAACTTTGTCCCTGTTATCATAACTCCTGAGAAACAACAACAGAAATTGCTTTATTATAAACAGCAGGTTATAAAGGACAAAGAACTTGAGCTTGAGATAATTATTAATTTCAATTCTTTATTAAGGCAACATAAGGAGTGGAAAATTTATCAAAGGAAGCTTTTTATTTATAAACTAAATGATCCTGAAGATAAAGAAAAATCCAAAACTAATAAAAGTGATTATTTTTCTAAAAATATCATCTTGCCACGTAAAAACACAAAAATATTAAACTTATATTTTTTTTCTTTATCCATCTCAGTGGATTTGGTTTTTGGTGATTTCATTGACCAGGACCTCCTAGAGGACATCCCAGACAGTTTACCCTTGGAATTAACCTTGGATTTATCCCAGGATCTGATTGGAACTCACTCAGACCCCGTTGGAATACCCCCCAAGGACAGTTGTGATGTCAACCAAGTGTTGGTACCCTTGAATTTAACTTTAAGCGCAAAACCTGTGCAACAGTTAGAGCCAAATTGTTTGGATCTCTGCCCGGAGGAACCCGTACGCGCAAGGACTCCAGTTTCAAGTGCAATGAGGGGGCTCAAACCCGTGACCATAGCATCACGCGGGACAACAACGGTGACGACCACCACCACTAACTCAACCAACAGAGCATTGGTGAAACACCCGTTGCCCAACAAGTTATCCCAGGAGGATATTGGTCCTCCTATTCCACACCAGCAGGACTCAACCAAGGAGGAAACAGTCAAGGTATTAGTGAAAGAGAACTTGAGCTATTGGTAACAATTCAAATTGGCTAAGAACTAGGAGTATCAGCCAGGTATGAGAAGATCTATTTCTCTGGCAAAGAAATCTCAGATTTCTCTGCAAAGGTTGATCCCAAAGAAAGAGATACAAGGCTATGTGCAGAACTGGAATCCTTGGGATCAGTTAGCTTCCTTGAAGGGAAAGGACCCCAAAAAGAAGAGGTCCTCAGCCCATCAGAAGTTAAGGAACCCAAAGGATTGGGACAGAATAATATTCCAAGCCCAGAAGTGGAAAAAGGTGTACCAAAATTAGATGTAGAAGCTCATAATAGCTTTTCTGTTAATGTGTCTTGCAATTTTACAGTTATTAGTCAATGTTTTGACAAAGTTTATCAAAAATTGGACAGATTGATTCCAAGTATTTTCAGAGTGATTGATACCCAGTCGCAGAATATGAGAACTGATGAATTGGAAATACAACAAATCAAGGATAGTATAAAATGTAGTAAGTTGGACCTGATGAAACATACTGATGATAACCAATCAATTCTTCAGGAAGATATTTTTGCAACCATGAACCAGCTTAACAAAGAAGTTAAGAAAACTAGTCCTACTCCTTCAGCTCAACTGATCAACAAAATTGATTTACTAAAAAACAAACTTGATTTGGAGTTAGGTATGATTAATAATGATCTCAGAGATCTTAAAGTCAATTCTACTAACTCCCCAGTCATTGACCTGGAAGAAACTAAACCTGTTAGGTTCAGAAGTACTCCTAGTGTTCCTGCCAGAACTAGGACAACTAGGGATGAATCTTTTAGGACCAGTCCTACTCCTGAAATAGAACAGGCTTTGAAGTTACTTCCACCCATTACTGAATGGCCTAAATTCTCCGCAGAAGGAGAATAAAACCATGTCAGTTTCACTAAACTTATTGATTATACCCTTGCTTCTTATGAACTCTCTGATACAATAGTTGTGGTAAGACTGACCAGACTATTTGAAGGAGTGGCTCTTGATTGGTTTATCAATAAAAGGGAAGAAGTTGGATGTTTATCCTTGAGTTCTTGGAAATAATTGATCAAAGTAAAATTTTTTAGTAGGATTTGGAAAAGAAAGATGATGAAGAATTTTGAAACCTCCCAATTTTATCAATCCATGAACAAACCTCATAAGTGGTGCTTAGACCAAAAAAGGAGGTTAAACTGTTTTTACCCAGATGCTGATAAAGAAGAAGTCAATGAAAGACTTCTAAACTTATGTCCCAGACAAATCAACCACAGTTTAAGGTACAGGATGCCTATGGATTCTGATCTTTCTACCATGTTAGGTGTGTTCAACAAGAATATTGATATGAATGGTCTAGATAAGAGAGTCAACAGAATCCACAGCGAAAAAAATACTAGGAACACGGAAGAGTATACTGCCAAAACTAAGGAATCCGTTGCCACTAATGCAACTACATTGGAGCTCAAGAAGACTCCAGAGTCAAAGGAAAAAGTACTTTGCAACTGTAACCAAACAGGACATGTAAAACCTGATTGTCCTCTACCTAGGAAAAGGATTCATCCTATTGAAGGAGAAGAGTAGGATAACCCTGACCCTCACCTAGATGATACTTATGGATCACTTTCTGAGTGTGATTTGATGATCACTAACCCCATCAATGTTATGGAAGGAAGTATTGAGTCTTCTCTGAACATAAATTCTGTTAATGAGGATTCTAACTTACCTCAAAAATGGAATCCCAAGATGAAGATTCACCACTTCTCTGAGGCTAAGGCCTTGACTCTAAAACCTTCTTCTGGTAAAAGTTACACTTCAGGCAAAACATGCTATGCTACTGGTTTAATTCAAGGCTCCCCTGTTAAGCTACTTGTAGACTGTGGAGTGTTTTGCTCTTGTGTTGGTTCAACTTATTTGGATAAACAAGACCCAAACTGAAAAGTGAACTTATTACCAGTACCTCAGGCTAAGTTCAGCAGTTATATAACTTCTCTCAATGCTTTTGGAGTATGGTCCTCTCATATCTTACTCCCTCACTCTAAAGGATCACTCAAACTTAACATTGAATTTGTCTTGCTCCAAAACAGAGTATGTGATTACCTTATCCTTGGAAATGATTCTCTTTGCTTGTATGGTTTAGATCTATTCCAAAGCAAGGGTAGATACTTCACTGTAGGGGGAGACTGGAACAAGAAGTTTCAAATATGCCATGCCAATTCTCAAAGTTCTGATTCAACTTATGAAAAACACTTAGAGAGTTTCAATCAGGAATACTTCTCTCAAGCAGCTTTGAATCCCTTGCCCAATGAAGAATAAAGACAGGACATCCTACAAGTATGCTTTGAAAATCAGAATGCTTTCTGTACCAAGGATCACCCCATTGGTAACATCAAAGGACATGATATAATTCTGACTCTAACCATTAAGCCTCCTTACCCACTTAACCCCAGGAGACCTGCTTACCCTTCTATTCCAAAATCTAGAGCTGCTCTGGAAACTCACATCCAAGAGTTGGTTGACCTAAAATTCTTAAGGAAAGAAGGACAAAATGAACAAGTAGATATCACCTATCCAGTAATTATAGCTTGGCATAATGATAAGTCAAGAATGGTTGGAGATTTCAGAATGCTGAACAACTACACCCAAGCAGATTATTATCAAATTCCAAGGATTGACCATGCTCTTTATAAACTATCAAAAGCTATGTACATCACTACCATGGACATACTGAAAGGTTTTCACCAAATACCTATCAGCCCTGATAGCCAGAAATTCATGAGGATTATATGTCATTTGGTAATTTATGAGTATCTAAGGATGACTTTTGGTATAAAAAATGCTCCTTCTCACTTTCAAAGGATGATGGACACAGTTCTAGGAGTTTTTGTTAGACAAGGATGGATGATGGCTTAAATTGATGATGTTATCATTTACTCTGATGATTGGGATACCCACCTGGATAAAGTAAGATTAGTACTCAAAACCATCTCTGCTGTGGGATTAAAATTATCAATGAAAAATTGTAACTTTGGTTATGGAGAACTGAAAGCCTTAGGACACATTGTCTCTGGACTAACCTTAGCTGTTGACCAAAAAAAGATAGAAGCATTAATGAATAGGCCAATGCCTCAGAATAAAACTTAAATCCTATCTTTTATTAGCTTCTGCAGCTACTATAGGAAGTACTCACCAAATTTTGCTCTTCTAACCAAGTGTCTGTATGAAATCTGCAACAACACCACCTTGTTTGAAATGACTCATGAAAGAGTTATGAATTATGAGGAACTCAAGATGGCCATGACTTCAGCTCCAGTACTGATTCAGCCAGACTATTCTAAACCCTTCAATCTCTATATAGATGCTATTAGGGAAGGGCTAGGAGCTGCATTACACCAGGAATTCATAGAGGATAAAAAACCAGTGGAAAAAACTATACTATTCATATACAGACAAGTTAAGGATACTGAGAAAAGGTATGGTGCAAGCCAAATGGAATGCCTTGCTTTAGGGTGGGCTCTGGAAAAACTTCATTACTACTTGGAAAGCACCAAGTTCACAGTGATTACTGACTGCAATGCCATCAGGACTTTGATGAACATGAAAACCCCTAGTAGGCATATGTTAAGATGGCAGATAGCCATACAACAGTAGAGGTCAGATGACCATTGTTCACCAAGCTGGTGCTAAACACCAGAATGCTGATAGTTTGAGCACAAATGCTTTACCCAATGACCCAAGTAACCCTTATTATGATCAAGAGGATAATGATATCTTTCATATCCTTAAAATTGAAATGTTGAAAGTTGAAGCTCCTATAATGGGAATCCACATTTATGAATTGGATGAATCCTTTTTCAACTCATTCAAAGAATCTTACAATTCTGGAATGAAAACTCTGATCACCATTATGGAAAGTACTTCTCCACCATCTGAATTTATCAATAGCCTACCTGAAACCCTCTTGAAACCATAAAAAGCCAGAAGGTCAACCATATGGGATGGTCTAGTATAATACAGGCATCAACATTCAAGTTTCAAAATCTTAACTAAGGATGACCATATCAAACATGTCCTGGATGAATGCCATGATAACTGCTCATCTGGTCATTTATCTGCGGATAGAACCTTAGATAAG